>JAQGAK010004524.1:0-12046 GCA_034696945.1 Lipothrix lubbocki
ATATAATATAAATATAACTATATATATAATATAAATGTAATATAAATATAATTAAATATAATATAAATATAATACAAATATAATACAAATAAAATATAGAAAATACAAAATTTAAAGTCCAAAAAATGTTTAAAATACAAACTAAATACAAAATTTAAATGGCAAAAAATGTTTAAATTACAAACTAAATCCAAAATTTAAAGTGCAAAAAATGTTTAAATTACAAACTAAATACCGAATTTAAAGCTTAACTAACTCAGCCCAAAAAAAAATATTAAATATACAAAAAGATATTTCGTCAAAGTAAAATATTCAAAACACAATAAAATTTTATATAAGTAGGTATACGTAAAATGAATAAAATTTGCATGCTACTACTGATCTAATATTCCAATTCACATTCATGCCTCAAACTTCGGAAAATCAAAAAATAATCATAATTTGTTAAAATAATGTTCGCAATAAAATCGACATTATGATAAGTCACATTTTCATATAATGCTTGCAATATGCCAGGATCCATTCAAACGTGTCTCTGTGCAGCGGGAATCGAATTATTATTAATATTTTAAAACTTTCAAATTTTCAAAAAAGGAAAAATTCCATGCTTCATTCATTATGCTCTGATAAATATTATTATGATTATATTTTTATACATTATCATTAACTTTCACGCCACAATAGTAAGTGAAGGGAATACCCCCCGTGTCCTCCCTAAGACTTTTCAGAATATCTGTAGTAGAATTTATGGCCCTTGGAAATTTCCCGAAGATGGCAGCACAAGTTTTTGGAAGTCGGAGGGTGGCCGGGGATTTGGCGTTCCAGGGATTCGGAACGACTTTCCGTTTCAAGTGGTCGCTCCTATATGTTAAAACATTTCCTCCTCGCCCAACGCTCCTTTCCATGCTATTCAGCCCTGTTGTATAATAGAATCCTCTGAGAGTTTTGTCCTGACTTTCCGACATGTTTTTTTTAGGTTTTGTCAGCAGTAAAAAACCAAGCCTGACCATATAATAATATCGAAAAAAATGTATTAAATGTTATATATGTAAATCTATTAATCCCAGTTTATTATTTCAATAAAAAATTTCCCACAACATATGTTCCTTCATTAATTATTGTGGATTATTTCCTTAAGATTTAGATTTATCGCCGAGATCCTGTGAAACAACAATGCTGTAAACAACGATAATATATTGTATTTCCTCAAATAATTAAATAATTACAATTTTAAAAGGTGTGTAGAAAATACGTTCAAAACGTTCTCATTTTACATTTTCACTGTACATTATGTAGAATAATAATAATTAAAGAATGCAGAATTTTTACGGAATCCACGCTCTCCTCCAAATCTTAAAAATACTGTGAAAATATTGAGGGAACTCAAGGAAAATCATGCATGAAGCACGTTCTCTTGAGCTTTTAATTACAGAGTAAAAACGGACGTTGCTCGCATCAAAATGACTGATGAGGACTCCATTCTCATGAAAATATAATATGTACAAAAGCTTTATATTTCCACATTATTTACAAAAAAAAAATACATGTAAAAAAAATTAAAGATAATAGTACATTTTCCCTTCAATTTCATCACGTTCGGCCATAAATAATCCCTTAATTATTGTTACAAGCTTTAATTGGTTATTATTATACATTTAAAATCCTTGAAGCTACAATGTATTGTTTTTTCTTATTTTTTTAAACGTGTTTTTGTAAATTTTAAAATGATAATAACGAACAAAAAGATATTCTAAATATGGGCTAAAATATATATTTTTTTCAAATTTTATTTTTATTAATTTTTCCTTGTGAATTCATGAGCCTTTTAGAAAGACAAAATAACATCTTTTGTGATTTGTCCATAAGTATAAGGAATTCCTAATGGAAAATAAATCTTTGAGGCGTGGGCCCACTTGAAAAGGAAGAATAAAAAAAAAGATAGGATGAGGAATATATAAAGATGATGATGGAGATGGAAAAAAATAAGCATTAAGGGCCCTTGATGGTACATTCACGACTCCATTCTTATTGTTGCCAATGCCCTTTTTAGCCTATTCGTATGCATTTTTATTCCATCATCATTATACATGGAAAACGTTATTTTTATATTCCGGCTGTACATATAGGCTTCCTATGTGTTATGTTGTGTAATGTCTGTGTAATTATGCGTGTAAAAATATTCTACTCTTGTAAATAAATAATCTTTATAGAATAACATATATGTATACATAGATAGTATAGTTAGAGGTATATTTATGTTTTTAAAAATGACGACCTCGGATCGGGGAATAATGGAATCAGACGTGAGAGCCTCCAGGAATTAAACATTACCATTTTAATGTACGCTATACGAATTTTGATCTTATATTATTGTAATACGTTGTACATGCACTAACATTCAACATTCCCATCTCTTCGTGGTTGAAGGATTTATTTAAATGAATATGTTTATATCTTCGCCGTGGAAAATTATTACAAAATGAATGCTAAATAATGCAAAGTAACACAGATAAAATAAACATAGAACTATTACAAAATACATTCAGAATAAAACGCATTACATACAAGAGAGTGCAAAATAAATACAAAACGATACGAATTAAATACATAATAAACCAAAATAAATGCAAAATAAAACAAAATAAACACAAAATAAAACAAAATAAATACAAAATAAATACAAAATAAATACAAAATAAAACAAAATAAATACAAAATAAAACAAAATAAATACAAAATAAAACAAAATAAATACAATATAAAACAAAACAAAATAACTTTAGATATACATATATATGTACGCATAAAAGAAACGATGCAATGGATGAGTGCACATTTAACTTTTCAAGACTTACAATTAACCGTGGGAAACGTTATGTCAAATGTAAGATTATGTGATTTTAAGACTGAATGTACATACAGATAAATATATGAAAACGCATGTGATACGAGCGTTCATATATTGCCAACATATACATACCTATAATGCATTATTGCCTATACAGTCCTATGTTTTGCCCCGTGATAAAGTCCGTTACCCTTGACTTACTAAACGAGAAGGAAAGCAGTAGCAATTATATCAAAAATTAATTTTATTGAAGTAATTTATCAGAGGCATTGCTAACTCAGGAATCCTTTAAAAGAACACGAAAACTTAAATACAGGCGGAACGTCAACAACATCCTGAATTTGTAGGAGCGTGGGAGTAGCTAATTCAATTATCGCGACTTATTGCAAAATTCTACCTTGGCACAATAAGTAAAATAAAATAAATCTAAATCTAAGATCTACTGCAAACAACAATGCAAACTAAAAAAAACTAAATAAATATAAATTAAATGACATGTTTTTAAAACAATTATTTGGGTTTTAGAAACCAAATAATATTTAAACAAACTAACCAAAATACATTCAGAAATTATCAAATTTAAAAAATATTTAAAAATTAATTTTTAAATTATAAAATAAATTATAATTAATTTATAAAATTTGTCAAATGTTCATATTATTAAAAAATTATTCAACATTTAATGTTTACAAATAAACAATGTCAAATGTACAAATTGTTAAAAAAATATTCAACAATTAATGTTTACATATATAAACAATGTCAAATGTACAAATTATTTTAAAATTATTTTTTACATAATTATAAAAAAAATTGCACATCATGTAAGCGTAGAAATAGCAAATCAAATATATCTCTCAGAATAAAGTGGTGAAAAATTTTGGAGCTAATATTATGAATTTACATGTATTATAATAATAATTCTATTCTTACACGTGCGGAAAACAGTGCAGTGGTGACAGAAGGAAAGTTCCTAGAAAAAACTTAATAAAGTCAATCTCATTCTTTAGCGCATTTACATTGTTAAACTCCGTTGGAGTGAGGAGCGTGGCACCGTCCTCGATGAGTTCTCGGTGAGGAAACTAAATTAGAATTTTTTTCTCTCCTGAAATATCGCCGACTCCACAGATTACTAAATTGCAGGCATTCATAAATGAAACGTGGCTACACTATATTTATACCATAAACTTTATATTAAAACTATGAATTATATGCAGTAAAGTTAATAACATGTATAAGGTCTACATAGGGGAATTACGTATAATACTACTAATACAAAACGTTGGCTCGGCAACACTTACGTACATATAATATACATATAGATACATACATGCATCGTAATTCATACAAAGAGAGGAAGGAGACCAACTTTTTTCCCTCCCATTTCCCCTTGGTCTGGAGTGTGCAAAGTGAGTTCGAGCTTAATTTGCGGAGCCAGATGACCCATCTCATCTCACTTGACGAAGTATCGATTTTCCCATAAACTTTATATCCATTTGTATGTACGGGAGTATGGGGCAGGGGCCCGGATTTGTAATGAAAATGAAGGAATGGAAGAAATTGTGTCTGTGGCATCACAAGAAGTAGAGAAAAGGAGGACGAATTACACTGGAGGAGACGGCGGTTCTGAGTAAACAAGTCGTCATCGTCATCGTCTCCCTCACATTTATGTGTATGGAGCCCACTCATAACCACCGAGCTTTTCCTTCCCGAGATCAAATTTTCTCCTTGTCACTACGGTTATTATACATAAGGCATAAAAAACCTTGTCCTTTTTCCCCGAAAACTTATTCTTATTTCTGGCAAAATACAGTCCCTCACCCGGGAGCTGCATTGACTCTCCGAATCAAATTATGCGAACATGTGCGGAGGCTCAAAAGTCGCAGGATATTTTCATGGAAATATATTAGTAGGCTCCAGACAATCACTGTAAGAACTTTCTGGAACTTCAAGGAGGCCAGTTTATGGTTTGCGAATCAAAACATGCCCCATGGGATCATGAACCTACAAATAATTCTAAAAGGACTAATTTCATTCTAATAGCAAGAACATGGGCTGCAAAATCGCTGCAAAATCTTAATTCTTGGAGATATTTTCTAAATCTCAAATATATTTTGGTAAAGGAATTCCTAATATATTTTAGATTCGATTTTTAGAATTCATTTTCTAATAGTTAAATTGTAAAAAAATCAATAATAATTATATTAGTTTACAATTTTTAAAAATTGTCATAAATTCCGAACAAGTATTTTGAAGTAAATATTGAAAATATTAGTTAAAATAGCTTGACAATTTCCAAAATTATCAAAATACATAATATAAAAAATTTCTTGTCTTAAAAATACATAGGCCTCCGTTTGGAATGAGATTTTCTCATTTATTGTAAAATTTGTTACGACTACTAGAGAGTCATCTGTCGTCAAAAATTGCTAACTGGCGCCTCTTCATTGCCGAAGGAGAAGCAAGAAGCTATGAAGAATTGAAAAATGCGGAATTTTAATAAATATTTTATAATTTTTCTTATGTATTTTATGTTCTTAATAAGTAATTACATAAAATTCCCATATTTCTATTATATTTAATTGCATTTAGAATTTTATTATTGTTTTAATTATTGCAATTACAAGCGAGCCATTTGTTTTGTTGGTTTTTACAATTTCCACGTAAATAAAGGATAAAATCGTACAAAATTATTTGACAGGTATTTTTTATACTAAACTGACGATGTTACTCACTTGTTTCCGATAAATAAATATCTTATGACACTCTATCGATGTTTATTTTCATTTCCGTTTAATTAATTAACTGTATTTGGATTATACATGCTTTTTAGTTGTAAAACATTAGTAAATGGAAATCCTTGAAGCGCATCGGACCAAACAATACAGAATGTAAGTTGTAATACATGCGATTTATTGCATGATTATTTGTATTTATTAATATTTATTAAATTGCATACATGGTACATATTAATATTGTGTAGCAAAATTAGTATAATTTCAAAAATATTATGTTGAGTAATTAATTAATGTAATAAATATTTAATTTTATTTGTAATTCAGTGCAATATTGCTTTCCCCGGAAATGCAGATTTCCGTGATCTCTACTCTCTATCCATCATTGAGATTTACAAATGAATTTCGAATTTCATGATCCAGTCACAGTTGGATTCCCAAAGGACAAAACATTTCCGCAAGGGATCATCGTCCCCAAAACAGGATCCAAGGTCCATGGAATGTAAGGGAAATCAGCTCCAAAGAGCTTTTGCAATAGTGATGACATTTCTAGAGCGTTAAGAACACTTGGATGGAACCGAAGGATGCAGCCTGTGACTGTGGAATCTCCTGGCGCTGACCTTGGAAAATTTGGCAAAATTAAAAGTTCCCACGGTGAATGAGCAGTCCACCATCGTTGGTACGCCAAAGTTTTTAAAATTAATCGTAGATCTGCTGGCGAATTGTTTAAAGTCGTTGAATTTAGTACTGACCTAGCCCGCAGATCATTAAATCGACCTAAATTTGGTGGGTCAAGCACTGACCTAGCTTGTTGATGATGGTTTCGACCTGAAACTGTTGAATCAAGCTCTGACTGAGCTTGTAGATCATTAGATCGATCTAAATCTGTTGGATCAAGCACTGATCTAGCTCGTTGATCATGGTTCCGATTAAAATTTGTTGTGTCAAGCACTAACCGATCTTGTTGTTCTTGGTTTCGATCGAAACCTGCTGAATCAATCACTGAACCAGCTCGTTGATCATAATATTGACCTAATAGATTAGTATTCGTGGGTTGATCATAATTGTAATATCTAATATGATTTTTGAGATCGAAGGAATGATTCCACGTGAAGAAATTCACTCCAAGGAAGGACTCAATCCGAAACCAGAGCTTTTCGAAGATGAAATTCCCATTGATATCCCGAACTTTTAGAACTCGCTGGTAGAAAATCGTTTGTATTTCCTCCGGAGTGAGAGTTTCCTGGACACCGAGGAACAGAACTACATTGTGGATTGAATTCTTGAACACCAAATATTTGAAGAATGTTAAAGGAGATGACGCTAAGCTCCTTAACGTCGGTCGGAATAGTTTCGAAATTATTTTCACAAAGAATTTCCAGCTCGTTATTATTAGCGTAATGAGAATTAATAAAAAGAGGTGTAATATTTTATTTATTTTACGCAGGTTCAGGTCAGACATCTCTTTAATGGGTAGTTTCGAAGAGTAAAATGTGGTTCCAGAAGCTACGAATGCCTGACGGCATTTGGAAAATATTCTTCTCGACGTTCCTTTTTCTTTTCAAAAAATTATATTATACGAATTCTGTGGTGTAAAACACATCATTATATTGTATTGCATAGTTAATAATAAGAATTGGGTGTTTTTTTATTTTTCCCTCGGAACTCGTTTCAGTATTTTTTTCCATATTTAATTTCTCTCCAGGAAGTAATAGGATAGGGCCCATAATAAACATGTAGGAAAATAATGATTTTGAGATTGCAATCTCATTAAGATCAAGAACTTAAATCGTGCAGTGCAAACTCACATACATATAAGTCATTTCGTGCGAAACAATATTTATTTTCCCACAGTCTATGAAATTGCATATGCTTTATATTCATATCATTGCAATTGTGTTATTTTACCGAGTTATAAATTATATACATAAGTATGCATTAATGAGTAACAAAGTATTGCATATATTATTTTTCCTTAATAATAATAATTTACTGTCCTCACTAATGCGTAAGTGTTGCAGATATCACCGCCGCTGGAACTTTTTATTATTAAGGATGAAAAATACGACCAGGAAAATCCAGATGTTGCAATTTTCTATTTCATTCTCCATATTCTCACGGGAAAATTAAGATATCAAATATAATTGGAGTTGGAGGTACATTTGTATTACGAACCTTCTATAATTTAGTTCGTTCGTGATGATGATGAAATAAAGCGCAATAATTGAAATTGATGAAGTTGTAATAAAAGTTGAATGTTAATTATTGCAATTCTTATATCGAAGTAACTTTAAAGAAAAAAATGACATTCCAGATTTAATTACTGGAACTGAATTATCTGTTTTTATTGTGTAATGCATCTATCTATCTAAATAATTGCGAAATAGTATTCAATACAACTTTCAGTAATTATCACCCACAAAAAACGTGAATATTACGTTAGGCAAAGATCAAAGTTCAAATTTTTATATCAATTTTAAGAAACCTCGACTATTAATGAATATTCGGTTGTTAAAACAATTGGTTACTTTGTAGCATTAATTTATTTTGTTTCTATACATTTTAATAAAATTTATCAAAATTTTGAACAATTAAATTCAATTTTCTAATGTTAAACAAAAATACTTTCCATAAAAGTACCACATTCTTGGTTTAGCCATACAATTTGACCGGTTTGTGATTTGGCGACCCCCCGTAAAATTTTGGGAGTTGATCCTTGGGAATGCTTTGGAGTAACTTTGGTACCCAAACGTCCTTGTTAGTTCCGAATACTTCAACTCGAAAGACTGACCTTCCAAGAAGGGGCTTCATGAGGTCAAAGGTTGTTGTAAAGAAGTAATTCGCTAAAAAATATATTTTTTTAAAACAAAATTCGTCCATACATGCATATGGTCGGTTTTCGAAGAAATTAAAATGTTTTACGAATTAATATCTTTTGAGAAACTCATTATTTTTAAGTTATTAAATAAAAATATCACAGTCATAAAATTATTACTAATTAAAATAAATTAAACAAAAAATCATCATACCATTAACCATGTAAGCTGCCTTCAGATTTTTAGTAAAGGCTTGTTCCGCTTGGCGGGCGATCCAAAGGAAAACTTTTAGTGCTAAAAAACAATAAATCGTTCGAGATTTTTTTAAAAATAATTAATATAATTAATTGTAAAACATAAATCACTCTTATTTGTGTGTAATTATATTAATTATTTTACTTTCCGGAGATGTTTGCCGAACATCGAAGCCCTCCATATCGAAGACCAAGACAAATTCATCGACGGGATTATCTTCCGTATTTCGGATTTTAGTACTGTCGATGCATCGTTTAAACATCTGTAGAAGATTAATTTTGTAGTCTCGAAGCATTTCGGGTGAACCGTCAACTGCTGCACGAGAATCCCATTTACCGAGCTCGGACACCCAAACTAAATTAAAGAGCAAACGCAAAAATGATTTTTTTGACAAAACCCAAATTTTGTTTATTCTATTAAGGTATTTTTTAAATAACTATTTAAAAATAAATCATTACAAAATTAGTATTAAATAAATAATAAGAAATAATTTTTAGAAAATTACTGATATAATTAACTTACCCGGAACATCCTCATCGTCAAATCCGCTCATGTAATATGGGTAATTTTGTTGAACTTCTTTTGAAAGTGTTGCATTAAAAATCTGTTTAATTTTAAAAATAAAATTAAAATAAAAGTTTAGAGTTTCGAACATAAAGATCTTTTTTATTAATAATAATTAATACAAAATTAATAAAACATTAATAAAAAAATTAAAAATAAAATGTTGTTAATGTTAAAAATGTTAATAATTATTATTACATTTTTCAAATTAATTGTAATTTAAACAAATATATTTTACTGCAATATAATTTCCCCCAATATTTTTCATATTTTCATTTAATTACCTCATCCCCAGCATCCTTAAAATCCGGCACTGGAATCTCTACCTTTGCGTCTTTAGCAAATACAAACCCCAATGGTAACACTAAGCAAGTGAATATAATACTGATAGTCTTCATTTTCTTTATTAAAGCTTTTTTAAATCCTTGAAATTAAACAGCACTTTTCAGAAAATATACTTTCTTGGCCAATATATTTATAACACTAATATAGCACTAAAATATTATTTCGCTTATTTGCAATTTTGCTAAATATTCGAAATATTTATTATTTTTGCTAAATATTCGAAATATTTATTATTTTTGTAAAGAGCCTCAACCCTCCTTTTACGAAGCAAAAATGTTTGTAACGTGTCGTATTACAATTTACACACAGAATTTGCAGTTTCCCATCAAGAAGGTTTTTGCCTGTGAACTTTGAATGATAAATCTTTTTATAAACAACATTATAAAACTGGCTTTAGATTGATTACCGGACGGGGCTGTATCCAGTTCTTCTTGTTTCTCGATCATTCATATCCTTATTTTCCCATTACAATTTTCCACAGTGTCTTTTTATATTTGATGTATAAACGTCAAGACTTTTATCGAGTTTAAATCAAGACTGACGAGATTATTGTCGTTGAAGAGGCAAACATAACTATCTCCACAGCTGCTAAAATCCAATAAGAATGACTACAGCTTCGAATATTATTTTTAAAGTTTGTAATGCAGAAGTGACTATCCCGTTTATTTACCCTCGTGCAAAGACACATGAGCGGTAGAAACTGCTGGAATATTTCCCCTTTCTACAACATATGCAAGACTTAGCGGGCAGTAGTTTTCCAAAGTAGCAGCGGATTTTGCTTTTGCCGTGTAAATGCGCTGTATTCATGACAATGTAAACACATCGGCCATGCTTTTAAACGACGTAGTCAGTTTTGCATTAGAATATTTGTGATATATCTTGTAGTACCGTATAGTAATTCTTATTATTGCTTTTTAGCTACTTTGCAAATAGTTGTATTTGTCCCGTCAATGCCGTTATGTAATACATTGACATTTAAGAAGTAGTCAGTCAACATCTTCCTTTACGAGTCCTAAGACAACAATATTTTAAAAGAATGACGTTGAATGTGGTCAAGAAAGCTACTGAATCAAGTTTATAAAAAATTTCCGAGAGTGCGAACAGTCGACCATCAAAACAGCTAGGAGTTGAATAAATTCGTCAAGATTTATTTTTGAGTTTGGAATAGAAATTCTATAAATTTCTATTATGTTCAATGTATATGCTTTAAAGTTAATTTTTCAAATATAGGTATAAATACTTACATACAACCATTATTTACATTTTCTAATAATATTTATTTTTTTACAGCTAATACTGATTCTTCAACTAAAACCCCTCTGCAATAGCTTCAAATCTTATACATTTATTATTATGCTTATTGTTAGTATTAAGACGCTAAAATTTAAAAAAATTAGAATAAAAATTCGAGTCCACTTTTTTTGCTTTGCATTTTCATCCAAAAACTTGAACTGGTTTGTGATTCGGAGGACCGCCATACCATTCCGGAAGCTCGGTCTTAGGGAGACGCTTGAGTAATTTAGGAATCCAATTCCCTTTGTTGGTTCCATGGACTTCAACTTTGTAAGCCGATCGACCCAATATGGGTTTAATTAGTCCGTAGGCCGTTGTAAATACAAAGTTTGCTGGGAATAATAATAAATTTACATTTGAATCAAAATCAACATTTTGGCAATGTAAAGAAAAACAATGTAAGGCAGAACAAAATATTTTAAATAATAACATCAAAATCAATTACAAACGAAGTAAATTCTTACCATTAACAATATAAGCAGCCTTTAAATTATTCGTAAAAGCTTGTTCCGCTTGTCTTGCAATCCAAAGAATGAGCCCAAGTGCTGAAAAATATTTTCAAATTAATTTGAGATTCAAAATCCGCAAATAGTTTATGGTTAAAAAATGTAGCAAATATCCAACATTGCGGAGAAGAAGTCTGGCGAATGTCGAAGCCTTCCATATCAAAAACCAAATTAAATGTATGCTCCTTTCTGTCTTCATTAGTGAAATTCCCTTCGCTGTCGACACATCGCTTGAACATCTGAATTATGTTGATTTTGTAGTCACGAGTTTCCTCCGGAGTGCCATCTGCTGCCCTTCGGGTGTCCCATCTTCCGAGTTCTGCTACCCAGACTGTCGAAAACAATTAGTTTTTAACGTAATTTATTTTAAAAAAATATCACTATTGTTTAATCTTAGGATTCAATTATTAAACAATCTAACGTGACACTGATAAATCCGGGGTTAATATTTTTTAGTTCGAGTTGACGCCGATTTTTTTTCAAGATGGCGCTGTCAGCGCTTGCGCGAAAGCATTAGTGATGGAATTGTATGTCAAGATAAAATTTTAATTTAATTTGATTTAAATAAATAATAATAAATAAATAGTATAAAATAAATAAATAACAATAAATAGTACAAAATAAATAAATAATAATAAATAGTATAAAATAAATAGTACAAAATAAATAAATAATAATAAATAG
>JAQGAK010004525.1:0-12045 GCA_034696945.1 Lipothrix lubbocki
CTGATTGCTGTTATAAATGGTGCAAGTGAATTTGGTGCTGAAATCTGATTTATTTGGTGCAAATTAAAATATTTCCCATATTAAATAGTCGGTGGAAAACGTCTGTTTTAAAAATTCGCTCCTTTTCAAATCACAATACATATTTGTAAATTAAACCCCATTGTAAATTATACTTCACCAACAAATATTATAAACATTTGTTCCTAAATTTATTACCACAATACTTACGCGGAAAGATGTTGCGACCACTTGCTACGAAATTGTACTTCAAAGGCTACGAATGGTCAAATTTTTTAGGTCCAGTTCCGTATCGTTGGGATCCAAAAACCAAATCAATACATTGTGTAAATGGGAAATTTGACCGCATCAAATTTTATTATTGTTGGTTGGGAGCCCTAATGCTTTTTCTTTGGTTTTCATTGCGAGTGTATCAAACATCAAAGGTCCCCAAGCATTTAACCATTGATCGAGCTTACCACACTGCAACTATAGTCGCGCTTCTCATTGTTACTTTCGTGATTGCGTTGCTTGTTGACGGAATACTGTTCAAGGAAGAATTATATCACTTTCACATGCAATACGTGGTATTTGCGAAGAAGTTTAAAGGTTTGGAATTATAGTTTATGTCTACATTCTTGTTATGAATACTAATTACATAAATGTAAATATGAAAATAATTTTGTAAGTACATATGAACCTTATGTTTTGGAATTAATTATTAACCCTACATTTTTTCTGCCTTATCTGAAAGAAAAGAAGAAGTATTCCTCCTTTCTTCAACAAATGAAAATGGATAAAGCCGGTTCGACCTTGATGATCTTCTACTTTTGTCATATCTGGCTGTTATTCTTTTTCGTACCCAGCATGCTTGTTAACCCAAAATTGTCATACCTTCTAACCTCATTATGGGATTTAACACTATCGCTGTACATTCCGCTACAATGTTTTCAAATTCCCCAGATGTTATACTATTCTAGTGCAATGTTCACCTGCGAGTTCATATTATTTTTCCCTGCAATTGAATTTGTTTACGGCATGACATTTGTGCTGGAGGAACAGACGTAAGAAATAAATCAAGAACAAAAAGCATGTCTGGTTATTTTAGCTATAGTGTTTTTAAATTGAGTTAAACATCTCTGAAGCAGCTAAAATCTTAAAACTGCTAACCCTAGATATTTAAAATGGCGGTTAATTTGTTTAAAAATTATTATAGCTTAGATGCCATGGACCATAAATCAGATGATTTAGCGCGCACTCCAAAAGAATTTATGAAAAACGTTCGACACCTTCAGCTGCTGGATACTTTCGCAATGCAATTATATTCCCCCATGGTGCTGCGCAGCTTATAATGGATTCAACTTCTGTTGGTCGTCTATAACACCTATGGTTTCATTAAATTTGGAGGGATAATGGCGCTAGGAATGTTCTGGCAAGCAGTATTCACGATGATTATGCTTCTCAAAAGTTTTTCGGTGTGTGCTGGGATCGATGGACAATCAAGAAAGCTGCTTAAAAGTTGGACCACTCAAAAACAGACATTACTAATGAAAAAATTTGTCCGAACTGTGAAACCGCTTCATTCAAAAGTTGGGACGTTTTACATTGTAGACAAAGGCATGATTCTCACAATGTTTGAGTTCGTGCTCACGTCTGTTTCAGATCTACTTGTCGTTAAGTAGTGTAAGGAAAGTGTGTTCCTTCCAAACATGCCACATATACTTTAGCTTTATTTAGTTCTATTACTTGCTTTAACATGCTTTATATTGCAACACTGGAAACGCCAGTGGCGTCCAGAGTCGGAGTACTTAAAGTTGCTCCCATGCTTTTACGCCTCAGTGTTACCGGAGCGTCTGAAGAGTCAATTTATTAGCAGAACTTAGAAATTGGAATAAATTTTATATTTCGTTATTATTCCATAATTCCGAATTCGGACTTCACATTGGCTTATTTATTTGGCTTCCATAAAAGCATTGGTTTCATTTCTTCATATCTTAATTATTATTATTATTTTAATTCTTTATTTTATAGGAAATTGTGTGGAGATTTTGAACTATCATTAATGTTGCGGCTAGTTGCTTATTAATATTGATTTTTGCTTCCGCATAGTTTAATTGGCACGGTCTAAGCTACCATTTCGTAACAGTAGTTTATTTTCGCTTTGGTTTTACGTACATACACACTCCCTTCAGAAGCACCAGGGTACTCGTAATTAGGTAATCTTACAATTCGCAATTCTAAATTGCATTGTCTTCCACCATGGTCTAATTGTATGGCGTGTGCAAAATATTGAACTTTGAAATTTCACAGGAGTGATCCTTAAACAGTAAAGATGCTTACATATACAAATAATCGTCTCCACTCCTAGATATCATTAACCAACCTATTGAATTTTAAATCACAAATTGTAATTCAAATAAAGAATAGTTATTCAATATTGTAATAATTTCTTATAATTTACGCTGAATAATTTAGTGAAAACGGCCGAATTAAGTTGAGACAGGTGAAGAGTTGTTTCATTCACAACAACAATATTAATAATATTGAATATGAAATAAGAATGATTGAATCCGAAGATGAGGAAAACCTCAGTATTTATAGGGGAAAATCGAGTAAGATTCAGACGAGAGAGCAACAAATCAGATCAAGAAATTGACAACGTTACATAACAATCAAAGATCACAAAGACAACATTACATAACAAAAATAGCGTGGCTATGATGTGTTTAAAATACACCAAGCCGTCTTCATTCTTGACGATGAGCGAATCGGAGGAACGAAGTGACTGCGACAAAATGTAGTTAAAGTCGTAAATGTTAAACAGAAAACTAAAGTTAATATCCTTATTTCCGCATAACGCCAACATCGCGTCAAGCATCGCGCCATCCCGGCGCTAACGTTCATTACAAAGAAATAAAATGGGAGCTAGTATTTCAATAATAAAAATTACCAAATGAATGCTCAATCCGACTATAAAATACTGAAACAAAAGCCTTAAAACGAAAACATCAAATGATAGTGGATGAAATACTAGCACTTCCTGTTGAGTAATTGTACGCGTCATTTGTCCTTTGTAACCATACAAGTCTAAATGGTTCCAAAATTGGTACAGTCCTGAATTTAAAATGCGTTTTAGAGTCTTTGGAACCCATTGCAGGTGTGAAGTACTTAATCCAATATTAAATCTTAAATACTCGCCTGAGGTAAAAAATTCATCTGGGGTGTCCCCGTTATTCCCAAATTTTCCTTTCACACGACTTTCAATTATTTCCTTTGTGTCATGAATTTCGCTCTCGTCCGTTATAAATGCGTATCTAGTATTTGTGGCGTTCCTAATGATGTCGTTCAAACCGTGCTCACATAACAAGAACGTTCGGTTTACGTATCCTACATAACGTCGGATATGATCGGTGTGAAAGGCAGAATTTCCAAATGTATAGAATGCAAACATGACTTGGAGGTATCGGAAAAATTTACAAGCGCTGCTCCCATTGATTTCGCAAATGGAGTCGTCTTCATTTACGGCATTCAGGTAGCACCTGCTCTGCATGAATGATCCATGCGCAAGGCATGGTAATGTATTTCTGAGACACCAGGACTTAGGAAATAAAATATAAAGTTTGAAATCAGTCAAATCTTCCAAATACTTCCAGCTTGTTTTAACATTCGGCTGAAGGGAGAAATCCGATTTTAAATAACTTTTATAACTATTTACAAGAAAAAGTAATAGTAATAACCAGGAGGACAAAACGCATATTTTTGGTAATTTTGTCGAATTAAGGTTGGACCCTTGCTCTACTACCAACTTTGTAAGCGATTGTAAATTTACAACGAAATGTCGCCCAATTTGAACTGAATGTCGCCCAATTGGAACTGAATGTCGCGCGAAAACTTCGCTAATGAGCAGAATAGTCCCCGTAAGAACCAATGATACTAAAAAGAAAATCCAGGTCATAGCTGACAATGGTGCAAAGAATAGTGTCACGTCAGCAGTAATGCGGTAAATCCCATCAGGCGTGAAGAATTTCAACCTGGCAGTCATCCCAACCATGATAACTGCATCACCTCGGAATAAATAGGAATCTGCTTCCAGCAATCCGAAATACGGCGCAGATGGATTAAAATCATATTCTTTTGTAGCTAATGACACATTTAATACGCTCCGCACAACTTGAAGTAATTTTGATAAACGGTCTTCCCGTCCAATATAACTGCGGGATCTTTTTCTGTACTTGAGGTAAGATCTCCACGTGACAGCTTTGCCATTTTGAATGACGTTGTTATGGAGATTAGTCAAATTTTCTAAACAATCAAGTAATCCGTGTAGACATTTTAACTTGTAAAAGCGTTCGTGCTTGGCGAAGTTCCTTTCAACCCAAGCAGGCTCAGCAATGCAGTACCAACAAAAGAAATTCGCCCAAATGTTTCTTTGCAGCGCGTGTTTTGTAAAATTTCCGAACGAAAGCGTAAAAATGGGTTGGGTATGCACATATTCATGTAGGCGAAAATGATTTATATACTGTCCAGCGTCAAAGTCGGACCATTGGGTAAAGAGGTAAGTACTTTCAGGAGTTGCTTTAAAGGAAGAAATGGGTGCAAGATCTTTACGAAAGAACAAATCTATGGAGTGCAGTCTTTTTACGCGACTTAAAAAAACCCAAGGTTTTGTTATTTGGTCCACGAGAAAGAAAATCACGGAACAGTTAACGTTGGACATCTTGACTCTCATTGAAGTTGCTGACATTCGATTTAATGGCAGTACTGCTGATACACGTATGATCGGGAATATCGTTTTAAAATTAAATATCTCGTTGTTATCCATGTTTACAACCCAAATAATGCAAAATGGGAAGTACAAAAATGCGGGAGAAATATCAAGAGCTACTTGATTTGATAGTTTTGGTATTATTTCAGTGTGGCCTTGAATGAATACATAAGCAAATGAAAGGAAGAGAGGAATCTTCATATTTGGTTAGTCGAGATGAAGTATATTTGTGGTTTAAAAACTACAATTTTACCTTTTATTGAATCACATCGGACAAGGTTAAAATTATGACGTTATCTTGAGTTGTGTCAGAATTCGAAAATGAAATCGGACATAAAGGTTTGATTTAAGGGTGACCTACAAACTGTTTACAAGGTTTCTAGAACAAATAAATTCAAGCTTCCATATGTACTTTAGTTTTCAATGCAAAACTTGAAATATACACAAAACAAGTATTCCTCGAGCATCATTTAAATTTTCTTTATACCTGAGGTATGGACAAAATTAAGGTTATATTTTCAAAAAGGGGAATTACCCGGCACTTGAAAATGTCTACAAATGAGATTTATGTATCCTGTAAAAAAATTATACCGACAGTTAAACGAAGTTGTGCTTTGAATTGTGCTGAATGCATGCATAAGTCTTTATTAATATGTACACATGTATTTTAGCATAAATACAAAGATACTTGCCTTTGCACTTTATTGCCTAATAATACGGGTATAGTTTTATTTAAACAAGTTAAGTTTTATTTAACTAGTATATGTGTATAAACATGGTTTATAATTCAAGTGTTGTCGGTTGTTAAGAAAATTATTTTAGTAATTGTATGTTTGATAAATATGTTCGTTAATAATTATTGCATAGTTTGCTAACAGTTTAGTACAGTAATGGTAAGTTTCTCCGCTGTAGCAAACCCACAATAATCCACCGGACTCTCGCTATAAGAGATCTCTATATAAGAGAACTCTCTCTGTGAGAGATCGATTGGGCCCGCATATCATACATAGTTATTTGCATTCTAGCTCTCTCTTTATAGGAGAATTCCTATATAAGAGACTGATTTTGGTGATTTATAGCATTCACGTAGCGAAAGTTCATTGTAATAATAATTACCTTTCATATGTAACTGTAGGGTTCGGAACAAGTTCATACAATTCATGTTTTAAATTCAAAATAATTGTGCTCATAAAATCAATTGAGACTTCAATTCAATTTCAAACTTTTCAAGGCGTTTCAATCAAATTCTAAAAATCTCAATTTCCTCTACAGTGGAACCTCGGTATAAGAGGCCTCCATATAAGAGAATTCTCTCTATAAGAGATCCTTTGGGCTCGCATGTCATACATGGTTATATGCATACGAGCTCCCTTTATAAGAGAATTTCTATATAAGAGGCAGATTTTGGCGACTTATAGCGAGTTTCCAGTGTATTTAATTCCAAACCAGTGTCATTTGTTGAATATTTTTGTCATCTTTTAAAAAGAAGAGGTAATTTTAAACAACAAAAGCATTACCTTATTTTTCAATCGAACAATGTAGTAGCTTTTTTGCACTTAATTGCATTGAATGGTTGCATCACAATTCAAGAATGTCAACTCGATCCCATGTTTTTTTTAATTGCTCATTTCATTACTGTGTAAATGGAAAGAAGACGGATTTGAGTTGAATCGAAAAATTTAAATCATATTGTTTTGAAATGGGAACAAATACAGTGGACACCCGCTATAAGAGACCCCTTTATAACAGCATTAGCATTATAACAGAATTTTGCCGTGGGTTCCGTGCGCCTTAGTTTCTTAATATTTACTCCCTTTATAACAGCATTTGGCTTATAAGGGCACAAATTTGTCGTTTTATAGTGAGCTCTTATAGCATGCGTGCGCTGTAACCGTCAACAACCTTCAAAAACAAATGTGCTACCAAGGTAAGAAGATTAGCACTGGAAGCAAAAATCAAGAGCATTACTATAAGCAAGGCATTACGTGGGACATACATTGTGTTACTGCTGGAAAGCAAACTCAAAACAGAGAAGCTAATATTTGGCATTGATAATATTATTACCACGTTTACTGTCCTCATACGTCGTTTTGGTTTTTAAAGCTATGTATTATGTATTGATAAAAATTGTATTTTCGAGGTTGACAATGACAAACGATCTGAATTGGAAAGAGATTAATATGCAATAATTTATTAGGGAAATATGCTTAATTATATGTACATATATGTCTATAGATATATATTTGAGCGAATGTAAAAATTATTTGCGGAAGCGTTACATATTGTTGAATTACCTGAAAACATCAAGGATATATCCTTCATGTTTTCCAATGCTAAACATTAAGCCCTGGGATGCCACCAACAAAAGCAGTCAACGCTGACTTAAATTAATACGTTTATTATGTTTGTATGTATACAAACAATATTTTATAGCGCCAATGTTTTTATAGGAAGTGACTTTTGTACATTATAAATAGTTCGTGTGTTTTGACTTTGTATTCAGTTTCCCAACGTTATTGTACCAATACGCTCTCTCCCAGGCTAAATCAAGAATCTATACTACACATACGTCTGCAAAATGGAAAAGTTTGTTGTCCTTCTACTCTGTGCTTCCGTGTGTTTGAATGTCTACGCCATGCCAAGTAAGAAATTTTGAACTTTATTTGAGAATATTTGTGCAAATTGACACAGAAGTCTAAATTCAAAAAAATAATGGACTTCATTGGGTATTGAAATTAATCCAGTTTTTATTCATGTAAAACTATTTTTAGTTTGTGAGTTGTGTCCCGTGGCGACTGCAGTAGAACGTACGGTCTATCCAGGTGGACCCTGCTGCACTGTACCAACGGGGGGTCCTATTGCCTGTCGACCATGTTGCACACCTTGTAGACCCATTCCAGTCGCAGAACCCGTAAAATAGTTTCAGAATCTCCTACCGAAACGAAAACCATTAACTATATTTAAATTAAATATTTACTACTGTGCATTCCTATTTCTACAATTAAGTAATTCAATTTTTTTAAATCCGCTATAATTTGTTTACTCAATACATTTATTTCAATATCTAACAAATGGACACTACAATTAAAAGATTATTGATAATTTACAAACTGTATTTTTGTAATTGTAACGATTTTTAAATATTTTCGACTATAAAATCCTGGTTCTAGTTTGCCGACCATACATCATAATTATTACACTGGACTCTTGCTATAATAGACCTCCGTATAAAAAAATATATCTGTAAGAAATCATTTGGGCTCGCATGTCATGTATAGTTATATGTATACCTCTCTATAAGAGAATTTCTACACTGGAACCTCGCTATAGGAGGCCTCCATATAAGAATTCTCTCTATAAGAGATCCTTTATGCCCGCATGTCATACATGGTTATATGCATACGAGCCCTCTTTATAAGAGAATTTCTATATAAGAGGCAGATTTTGGTGATTTATAGCGTTCTCCTATAGCGAGAGTTCAGTAAACAGTTATATGTATTTCTAA
The DNA here is from genome assembly GCA_034696945.1 of Lipothrix lubbocki. Taxonomy (NCBI): domain Eukaryota; kingdom Metazoa; phylum Arthropoda; class Collembola; order Symphypleona; family Sminthuridae; genus Lipothrix; species Lipothrix lubbocki. The sequence goes on from JAQGAK010004525.1 coordinate 8,268, forward strand.
TGTACATATAATATAATTTCCTTTTTTCAAAGCTCTTGAATTTAATAGCTTAATATGTTTTTTAGAACTTTTGTTTATTAGAAGACCTGCTTCTACAATAGTTAAGATGGATACTGAAGTCACCAAAACCAAAACAGAACCGAACCTTAATGCATTATTTTAAGGTGTAGCTATAGTCGTTCCAATCGAACTACGGGAAGACCATGGCAGTTGGAATAGTGCTCACACAAGTGCTCCATGGAATTAGAAACTTGTCCACACTCTTTGCAGTGTTGAGTTTGATGATTTTTCATTTGAACAGAATCTTCGTTGGAGTGTGACTGAGATTGGGTTTGAAAGGGATTCAATTCCACAACGTCTGTATGGCATGCCTCTTCAAAAACGTCGCACGTTCCAGATCTTTCCGTTGTTTGCACGTTAACAGCCGTGTGTTGTTGAAAATCAGATGGACTCGAAAAGTGTTTTACAAAAAATGTGCTTTCTGGGGACAGTTTCTTCATATGAATCCTTTCGACATGTCTTCTCAAATGAACGCGCTGGACAAACGATTTATCACACTCTTTGCAAATGTATGGTCTTTCTCCGGTATGGATCTTGTGATGTGTTTTTAAGTGGTTAGTTTGGATAAATGCTTTTCCGCAGACATCGCATTTGAATGTTCTTTCTCCCATGTGAATCAATTGGTGTGTTTTTAAGTGCTTATTTTGGATAAATGCTTTTCCGCAGATATTGCATTGGAATGGCCTATTTTGGGTGTGCGTTACTTGATGTTTCAATAAATTGCTGCGGTGTGTAAATGATCTTCCGCATATATTGCAGAATGGCTTTTCTGCCTTATGAGTCCGAATATGGAGTCTTAAGTTTTCAAACTTGCTGAAACTTTCTTGGCACGTATTGCATTTGTATGTCTTAGTGTGGATCTTCCGATGCTTGTTTAGAGTATCACTTCGTGAAAATCCCCGACCACATTCTTGACAAATAAATGGTTTCTCCCCGGTATGGATCAAGCGATGTTGTTTTAAATACCATTTGTGTGCAAATGTTTTTCCACACTCGTTGCAGTTGTACGGGTTATTATTTTCTTGGACGATTTGGTCGGTTGCCATAATTTTTCCTGCGGGGAAGTCTTTTATCACATTTGAAAATTTCTATGAGCGGGAATTGTCAAATCTTCCCTTAAGCGGTCTTTTTCGACAATTCAGACATTAAAAACTACTTCTTCGGAGTGGAGCCGCTTATGATTTTACAAGTTTTGTGCACAAGTAAACTCAATTTGGCTGTTCCTTAGTGCCCAATTCTTCGCTATGTATCGTGTTAGGTTCTTGTTGTGGAAATATTTTGTCACAGAACTTTTACTTCCTGGTTTGTGCTTCTGTATGATTTAATAAATTCGAAGTTTGAAATTAAAATGCAAATATATGTACATATAAGCGTTGGGTTTTCACTAAGTTTTTGAGTTAAACTTATTAAAATAAGTTTCAATAAATTAAAACGAAAGTATGCACTTAATTTTGTAAATTATAATAAAACAGATAAATACAAATTGTATTTTAATAATATTTAAACTTAATAAATAATAACTTTTAAAGACTGAAAGTACACTTCTATCGACGCATTTCCTTTCGAGCATTCATCCATTTCTTCCATTCACTTTTGAGAAAGTTTGTAGGTCATAACACTTTCGTTGTTATTAACTTTCAAAAATCTATTTTTATTTTCTAAAGGCAAAGATTTCGACTTGTCCATCATACGTATAGATACATATCGTCGGTGGAAATGAAATGCAAAGTGGGTTATTTGAATGGAAAATGCAAGATGAGATATCCACCATCACTATCGAGAAGAGCTTGTATTCGGAACTCTAACTGCAAGGCAATTGTAAATCAGTAGAGATATCTCTCCTTGCACTTAAATGGTGCTGGATGTCCGATAATTCAGTTATAGTCGCATAGGGCGATATCAAACTTTACATCCCCACGGACGGTATTTAATATTAAAGTTTAAACAGCGTAGTGTTTTGTTTCCAAATACCCCGGACTCTCGCTATAAGAGATCTCCATACAAGAGAACTCTCTCTCTCTCTGGTAGAGGTTCTTTGGACTCACGTATCATAAAAAGTTATATGCATACCAACTCTGTCTATAAGAGAATTCCTATATAAGAGACTGATTTTGGTGATTTATAACGTTCTCTTATAGCGAGAGTTCAGTTTCTATTCTGTTTTATTCTATTGTATCGCACTGAAGAAAATCAAAATCAGGTCAAAACAGCTAGTGCCCTGTCTGCGGTTAACTGAGTTTTATAGTTATTTTTTTGCAATAATATTAATGTGTGTAAACGCACGCAATTGGACTTTTTGCACATTTTTTGGTTTTCGAATTATCCCCGACGAACGGTATAGTAAATAAAGAATTTAAATGTGTTGATTCTGGCGTAACTTTGTGTGCTTAATTCGAAAATAAATGTCTCACCTATGCTGGATTGCTAGTTTAGCTTGTAGTGTGTAAAAACCTCCATTTTGAGCACTAAATCACACATTTTAATAGGAAGGAATGCAAATTTCAAGAAACCCCGCAAAGTTTCTTCTAGAGAATTCAATTTCCTTTCATTTGATTCCCTGGTTACGTAAATCGGCCGAGTTGTTTAGTCTCTATCCGCAAATCCCTTGAGCCCCTTCAAAAGCCTTTGGTGCTCCCATTTAAATACATGGACATTGAAAAAAAATTATTTTTTCGCATAAATGGGTCTATTTAGATACAAACTATCAGTTTCGGCTATTTTCGGGGTTCTCCAAAAAATTCAGTTTTCCTTTCAGGATAAGTCTGAAATTACTGACTATTAAATCTTTTTTGTTTAATTGTCAGTTCAATCAAACAGTTTTGGCGTTAAATAAATTCGCGGAAATTACAATATTTTTAATTTATTAGCATTTTCTTGGAAACTCGTCAAGCCAATGCATTTTTGACCTCATCCACATATACATACGATTGTAGATAAAATACAAATTAGGCTAAAATACATACAAGTTGCAATAAAGAGCAGTGTTGACATGGCTTTGACTACTAATAAGTCAAGAAATAATAAATCAGCTCGCGTGAATGACATATGTAGGCACATAATAGCTGTAATTATTATTTACAGTCTGATCTTAGGTTGACATCCTGACTAATATCACCCAAACTCTGACCTCATGACATGACTGATAACTTTTTTGCGTTTCCACGAATGTTTGATTCCTATGTACCGATTATGCAAGTTTTAGTGACTACAACCAGTTTTTTCATTAAAGGGAGTATTTAAAGCTTTCCAGGAAAACAGAAAACAGTTAAGTCAACATTTTTAAATGTAAAAAATTAGGAACTGCATTTTCACAATTAAAACTGAAGTTTTCTTTATAAGGCAGGAATTTAAAATGAAAATGTTCAGTCAACAAATTCAACTCCACAACTTGAGACTATTGATTTCTTTATTTAACAAAGTCTGGCTAAGTGTTTATTTTACTTAATAAATACACATACTACATACATAATGCAATTCAGGTTGGTTAGGCTACTGGTGCTGGCTTGTTCTTTGCTTCCTGGAAGCGAATCTGAAGGTAATTTACCCGTCTGTTGTTTATTTGTCTATTTTGCAATATTATTGTACTGTATATTCTTTTATTTATATGTACTATCCCGAGCCGGCGGGTCAGTGGCTAATGTGTTCGCAAGTAGCGACGGGGGTCGTAGGTTCGATCCCCGAGCACCACTATATAATTTCCGTGCCCTATTCCTTCTCT
>JAQGAK010004526.1:0-12043 GCA_034696945.1 Lipothrix lubbocki
ACCTTTGTTTGGTCGCTAATTTAGCTTGCAGAGGTGAAAAATCTAAATTTTGAGCCCTAAATCACACATTTTCATAGAAACGAATGCAAATTTTAAAAAACCCCAGGAAGTTCAACCTAGAGAATTTAATTTCCTTTCATTTGAGTCCATGGTAATGTAGATCGGTGGAGTCTTGCAGTCCCTATCAGCAAATCCCCGGAAGGCATTTGGTGATCCCGTTTAAATACATGGACATTGAAAAAAAATTAATTTAGTGCATAAATGTGTCTCATTGATTGCAAAGTATGAGTTTTATTGTTTGCGAGGTTACCAAAAAATATCGGGTGCTTGGCTTTCAGGGTAAGTAATTATTACCTATCAACCAATTAGCTCAATTACTTCTAAACCAAATAAAATAAAATTCAAAACAAGGGAAAAAAATAACGCGAACAAAATAAAATTTGTATCATTGTTAAAAAATTAAAACTGGGAGGAAATCAAAAATAAATTAACAATAGATGAAAAGGAGGAATTTCTCAGTAAAACCTTAATGACGTATTTTGATGAATCTTTCCCACTTATAGAAAAATTAAAAAATCAAAATGAAGCTCCTTGGATCACAAAGGATATTAAAACTAGCCAATGATATGAAATCTGCAAAATTTAATAATAATTACCAATTAGTTAAATTACTGAAAATAAAATTATTAAATATAATTAAAGAGGCTAAAATTAATTACAAAACAAATATTTGCTCCAACATTATGACTGGAACAGTAAATTGGTATAGAGTAGTAAGGACAGTTTGTGGCATGAGACCGAATTCTTGTGTTGATAAATTACAAATACATTTAAATATTTCTAACAAATACGAACTATTAAACACAATAAACTAGTTTTTTACAAATATTCACAACTCCTATGAACCCATATCTACAATGACTTTAGAAAATATCCCTGAAAATTTACAACCACTAGAGTTAAGTGAGATGGAAGTTTTTAAAAGTATGGCAACATTATCCTCAACAAAAAGTAATGTCCCTGATGCCCTACCCATAAACATAATTAAAGAGTTCTGCTGGTTATTTACAGAACCATTAACTCACATTTATAATTTTTCACTTAAAAACTATATATTTCTTCAAAACTGGAAGTTAGGTTATATAACCCCCATACCAAAATCTCCAGAAGTTACTACACTAAATGACATCAGGCCAATTACTCGAACTAATTTATTCTCCAAAATAATTGAAAATGTTATGTTTAAACGAATTTACAATCAGATAATAAATAAATTGGAAGTAAATCAATATGGAACTATCCAACAAGCATCAACAACTCATTACCTTGTAAATTTGTTTGATTTTATATTTAGAGGATTAGACAAACCAAATTATTATGTCGTATTAGTGTTAATTGATTTAAAAAAAAGCGTTTGATTTAGTTGACCATAATGTTTTAATCAGACATGGGAAGGATTAACTTTTATTTAATCCGGATTAACTATTGGGATTAACCCATAAAATCGTAATTAATCCAGATTAACTCCAGGGATTAACCCATAAAATCGTAAATAATCCAGATTAACTCTAGGGATTAACTCATAAAATCGTAATTAATCCAGATTAACTATTAGGATTAACGTATAAATTCGTACTTAATCCGGATTAACTTTTGGGATTAACCCACAAATTTTTACTTAATTCAGATTAACTTTCGGGAATAATTAACGCATTTATTTGCATTTAATCCGGATTAACTATTAGGATTAACATATACTTTGAAAGATCGTTTAAACGTTTCTGTTGTGAACTTACTTAATTACGCATATGAAAAGATCAAATTAAATTATCCGTGTAGTAAATGTAATATTATTAAGTATTTATTGCCTGAATGGAAAAGATTCGGTAAATAATTTTTGTATCGACGATTTTATTACGTATTGTAGAACGTCATCAGATCCAATTAACGTTATATTTTATATTAGTGTCCATTCATATTTTACAACAGTATAATTCAATCATTATAGGGGAAAATAACCATTCCAACTGTTCCAATAGTATTTTCCCGCTGGATGTCGTTTGCAATCACAAAAAGGATTAACTTTTAATAAAAATGGAATAACTGTTTGGATTAACATCAAACTTTTATTTAATCCGGAGTAACTATTGGGATTAACGCACAAATTCGTAACTAATCCGGATTAACTATTGGGATTAACACATTTAATAGTGCTTAATCCGGATTAACAATTGGGATTAACGCAATAATTTGTGCCTAATCCAGATTAACTACCGGGATTAACTGTGTTTCCAAAAAACGTCAATCCAGGATTAAATTAATCCGATTAAGTCCCATGACTGATTATCATCAACGTAATGACCATGTAAATGTCAAAATTGAGCACAACTCCCAAAATTGATTATGTATACGGCCGAGAAACAAGGTGTGCTTGAAACGCAGAAAATATTTGTGTAAACTTATTTGTCTATATGTATGAGACCTCAACTCAAGTAAACTCCCTTTTATAATACAAATTCATATTTATAAAAATACACTAAGCTCTCGCTATAAGAAATTGCTATATGTAATTCATCAAACTTAGTCTATTTTAGTGCAATACGGTTATTTTGAGCATCTATGCATGTAATGGTAAAGGACATGTGGCCCCCAAGAAAACTATAAAATTTGTCGTTTGTGTACACTGGACTCTCGCTATAAGAGAACGCTATAAAGCACCAGAATTAGAATTTTACAGAAAGCCTGGAAAATAGCCTTAGCACTAACTGTTGAGGATCTTTACAGGTACATCCTGTTTCAGATTCAGACGCCTCTTTAGCTTGAGCAAAAATGGATAAGATTTTTATCGTGCCAAAACCAAATGAAATAAATTAAATCATCAGGAATTCAGGAACTGTCAAGAGTTTGTGATAGAATATATATTATGTAGATAAATTCTTCAAAATGTACCACCAATGCCAAAGCATAGTGTTGTGAATTTTAGTATGTTTAGACAAAACAAAGTACACTGAACTCTCGCTATAGGAGAACGCTATAAAACGCCAACATCAGTCTCTTATATAGGAAACCTCTTATAGAGAGAGCTAGCTTGTATATAACTATGTGTGATATGTGGGCCCAAAGGATCTTTTATAAAGAGAGTTCTCTTATATGGAGATCTCTTATAGCGTGAGTCTGGTGTAGAACGAGGCATCATAGGAATAGAACAATGTATGATGAGAACATTTTGTGGACTCAAATTTGAAATAATCGTCCAAACTTGAAAATAACTTTTCTAATCAAGTCATGCTGTTGTTTATACTAATTAAGTTTGATTATACGGAAAAAATTACAAAAACCCTATGGGAAAATAACAAGGAGTCTATTATTCGATCGTAACCCGAATTTTCAACCGTTCATTATTCAACAATTCACGTTATGGTTATGAGCAAAATTACGTAAAGAGACAAGCACATTGGCCAACATATTTACGTTCCTACTCTAACATATCAGCATTCATGACAGGAAAGGTTAGGGTTGAATTTAGATGAAATTAGTTTCACATTCATAGTCGTCGTACACGTACAAATGGGCAATATAAAAATGAGTAATTACATATATTGTCAATTGTCAAACAGTGCCTGATGGTTGCTGGCAGTGACTGCACAATAAGCTAAAATAGATTATTTGGATTTCATTTCCGGGTTTAAACAGCATTTGTTGAACATAGTCACGACCTATCTGATAATTATGTTCACGGTAAAATAAACAAATAAAGGTGACACCACACGACGTGGCACGAGCTCCTTGCTATATTAAATGTATGTGAATTAAATCATCGATATCGTGTTTATTAAACAAATGAACTAACTAATTTAATCCATTGTATTAAACCCATCAGGCAGAGTTCTTGTTTATACAACAATTCCGTGTCAATTAAAGTAGGAAGTAAATTTTCGTAATGGAGTTTTTTAATTACTAAACCATTAGGGACAATTTATCCATAGAACAAATTTTAGCAAACAGTTCAAGAATTCAAAGAAAAGAAAACCTAATTAGTTGCCTAACACAGATTCGCCTATAAAAGATCCAGCAGAGTTATTCGAGTATTCATTCCTCATTTTCTCAGACCAAAGACGTATCTTTGAAAAAAGACACCACTCTCACACCATGAAATTCTTAGTTTTTGCTGTTTGCATTGCGGCGGCTTCAGCGGTAAAAAAAAGTTTTTTTCAAATTTGTCATTTTTTTTAAACAATTATTATTAAAATTTATAAAAGATTTATTATATTAAAATTTTTTTAAAAATATGTTGATAAAATTATTTAAACGTCACATGTACATATGTTTTATTAAAATAAAATAACTATTTTAATTTTTTTAAATTAATTATTATTCATTAATAAAAACTAAATAAAGTAATGTACCCTTAATTAGTAGCATTTCTTGAAACGGAAGTAGTTACGATGAATATTGTGTTTCCAGGCTCAGGTCAACGTTCCCCCAGCTCACCATATACTGCCCTGTGCGGGCGAGGATGTCAACCATGACGCTGCTGTTAAAATCGCTCACGACTGTCATTTGCAGAGACCCAAGGGCCGTGTTGCCGGTGGAAAGGAGGTACTACTTACTTATGTTTCCTACACATTGATTCCACTTACATTTTTATGATTTAAAGGCCAATAATTAAAAAATCAATTCCATTTTTTCCCAGTGCCCCACCACTTGTACCGAAATTGCTCTTGGATTGGTAAGCCAACTTGATCATCCCATAGTATTTGTCTGTATAGTTTTATTTTATTTTCATTTAAATTTGAACCTTTTATTGTTACTGTTTTTTTATATTTTATCATTTATCTTTATCATTATATTAAAAATATATTTTTTTTTAATTAAATGATACCTTTTTTTCAAGTCTTCGTTTTTTTATTATTATTTTTTTAATTTTCGCCATTTTTCCAGTTTACTTTTTTTTCTGTTTTTCATATTTTTAGGCAACATATTGTGTTCATATTTTTTAAAAAATATCATGTTTTTATTAATTTTTTAAATGTCTCTAAAATAATTTTTTTCGTCTTTTTTAAATAATATCGGTTTTTATTGTTCATTTGTTTAAGACTTTTGTAGTTATTATTAGGTGCAAAAATTATTTAAAAATATGATTCTGAATGGCCATTTCCATAAAATAAAAAGGTTAAAACGTTTGAATTACATTGACAGGTGTCCGAAGATTTGAAAGCCGTCAGTGACGAGAAGAAGATTGCTGAAGGTTTGGCAAAGAGCCACATTTACAACGCAAAACAAGCTGGTCTGGTGGCCAAGGCTTTCGTAGCCTCTGGATGTCATAAGCATATTCGTAAGTTCAAGCAAGACATAATTTTCAGCTAAATGCATCCGTCAATATACAACATTGTCCTGAAAAACGGTCCTAAAGTACCAATATTTATCACTTCAACACAGATATAGGTACTTTAAGATACTCCGATGACGATATGTAAAATCATTATTGTTTTGAAAATGCCTATATGTATATATGGTTAATTACTGAAAATGATATCGTCGGCGAAGAATCCCAAATCACAAATTTCTATCCCTCAAACACAGAAATTGTTACTTTTTGACACTCCGCCGACGATATGTTACATACATACTAAAAGTGTGTCATCATTGGAAACTTGTTTTTTTTGCAGAGGACGAAAAGGCCTGCGATGATCACGTGAACCTTAACCATTGCTTTGCTGCGGCTGCATTGAAGGTAATATTTTCACTAATAATTTTCAAATGACTAAACCTCACAAGTCAATTGTTTTCTTAATGTTTTCTTATTAGTCTGAGCATTTACACAATTCTCGCATCTTTTCAGGGTTGTGGAATCACCCACGCAGATGCAGAGAAAGCTTTCAACGACTATTTAGCCAACCACCCGGCTTCACAAGGAAGATCCGTTCAACCTTAAGCTCCATGGAAACCTGATCGGAAAACTGTTTTGACTATTTTCTTTAGTTTTGGTCTTTATTCTTCTTTATGCACACGTAACATACAGACCAAAATGTGGATCAGAAGCTACAAATAAATAAAATTTGAGCTCAAAATATCTTGCAGAGCTACGCAGCTGTTTCATTGTAAAAGCATGTACATCATACATACATATAAAAAAAGATGAATGTTAGTTGTTTGTAGTTTGCGTACATAAACGTTTACATACAAACTCATTAAATATTTAAATTATTTCGATTACAATATTTTGGACAAGTTTGGGATAGAAATTGCAAACACGCTGGTTATCCCAAACACCCAAACTTGATGTTAGGTTTGACTTAAAAACATATTTACGTTATTAAAAGTAGCAAACCAATTGCATATGCACATAAGAAGCTTCAGCCAGCTACATCGTAGACGGTTGTAATGAAAGAACTCGTGAACTTGAAATTGATAACCGCACGGTCCAACGTAAATAAAATCAATTTACCCGTGGAAAAAGTTGAGTGCCGTATATTTGCTTTTTTCTCCTTTTTGAGCTACACCGGACTCTCGCTATGACAGAACTCTCTCCGTAAGAGATCTCATGGGCCCACATACCATACATAGTTATATGCATACTAGCTCTCTCTATAAAAGAATTCCTATATAAGAGACTGATTTTGGTGATTTAAAGCGTTCTGTTTTAGCGAGAGTTCTGTGTACTACAATGCTGTTTAGTTTGCATTGTACATACTACTTTTGTTGAAATATATTATCAATAGCTCAGATTGTTTGACTATATTCATGATAATCTTTCTTGCAATCTGCGAAAGAATGTTGCAATACAACCACAAAATCATTGGCAGGTTAACCATTTTAAGTTCATTTGAGATAAACGACAATAATTGTAGGTAAAGTATAATTCATTTCAAATCCCAGGGTTGCCCTACGTTACATCTTGATGTTTTTACATGCTGAAATTTCTATGTATTAACATCTAAACCTACATTTTGCGGATCTAAAACATCTGCAATCGAAACGTTATTTTGCCAGTAAATAACATGCAATTCTTTTAAATTCATATTTTGAAAACTTCTTAGACGCAATGTGCCAAAACCTTGAGGCGACATTGCTTAATTCATGGGAAGCTACCAAAAAATTAACTTCTTCCTAGCAGAACGATATAATACTGTTGAACAGAAATTAGCATTCAATCTCTCTGATGTCCTTCACTCTTAAATCAAGGGAAAAAGTGATTGACTCCCACTTACGTCCACCAGTAATAACAAGGAAGTTAATCAAAATCAACCAATTTGCTTATATACCAGGTGTCTCTGCTGAGGCTGCGTTGTATAGGGTGGACAGAGCACGTTCTAATAATGAATTTGCTCTGTTGTCTCCTAGATATGGACGGAGCATTCAACAATATCTTTCAGATAGTAACGAAGGAGGCTCTGGCCAGTTGCCACATCAACCCAGTAATCAGTATGTAGATACTCCAATTTCCAAGTAATAAAGCTGCCTTTGCTAGCGCTAATGACTATTCAGCAAGTAGACGTTTTGAACGGGGCATTGTTAAGGGTGGGTTATCTCACAACTGATCTGGCTCTTAGTAATTGACAATCTACTTGTCACATTGAGATCCTATAGATTCCTAGTATCACAAGGATTCTCTGATGATGTAGTACAAGCGGGAGTGTCCAAACCTGCAGCGGACGTGTTATACGTGGAATCAAAATAGTCGCAGAATGGTCTAAAAACTCTGGTCTCTCGGTAACTTATCTTATTCACTTGTAGGAAATATAATCCAGATCAAGTTTATCTGACTCTTATGGAAGTTAGACTAGAACTTACGACAACATTGCGCTACCTGGGAGTTTACCTTGACAGTAAACTTCTGTGGGCAGAATACTGTAAACACGTTGCAGCCAAGGCTGTCTAGGCTTTGGCGTAGGCTAAAGCGACAGTTGGCAAAATATGGGCTTTTAGTCCCCATGTCTCAAAGCTGGTCTACACTGCAGTCAAAGGAGCCAAACATAAGGCCATGCGTGACATTTGTACGAAAAAGGGCAATAGTTTTAGATTGAAGGGCACATTTTGGTAATCAAAGGGCACGGTTGTTAACATTTTATTATAGGACAAAAATGTGCAAAAATTACAATATTTTTATTTATTTTAATTTAACTTAAGCTCATTTTCATGGTTAGCTGTTCCAAGCAGTATGAGCGATAACACAAAATATTGTCAAAAATTTGAATTTAGCGTGCATTAGCTAACGTTAAAAATTTGATTTAAAATTGATCATAAGATCTTTACCAGTAGATGAAAAAACTAAAAATATCTTCGGATTCAGAATTACATTCTGTACAAAACCATTACTTCGTTGTATCTAAATGCCCGCCGCAACTATGAAAAACGAAAATGGTTAGGCGGGACGCTGTACAAAGATAACCTACTGGAAAAATAACACCAAGTTGACTGATCGACCGCAACCAGAATTACCAATTGTTTATTACATACTTACAATTAGCACTTGACCTCGAAGTTAAAGACCGGAACATAGGCTAACATTTACCATCTTGCTCTAACATATTCGCAATCATGACAAAAAAGGTTAGGGTTTGATTTAGATTAAAAAATTATTTCCACAGTCGTACATGTCCAAATATAAAAAGTATAAAAATGTGCATTGTCAATTGTCAAACGGTACCTGACGGTTACTGCCTCCGACTGCGCAAGCTAAAATTTGTTATTGGAATTTTATTTCCGGGTATAAAGAGCAATTGTATTACATAGGCGCGACCTATCTTACAATTATTCATGTTCACGTCAAGGAAACAAATAAAGGTGACGCCATATGACGTGGCACGAGCTCCTTTGTTTATTGAATGTAAATCAAATGATCAATATGGTTAATCATTATTACCCACACTGGCTAATTAATTAAGTGAATTGTATACAACCCATCAGCCCGAGTCCTTGTTTATAAAATTCCGTGCCAGTTAAAGCAGGAAGTAAATGCTCGTAGTAATATACTGCAATCAATATACAAATGGTGTTTTTTAAATTAGTAAACCATTAGGGAAGATTTATCTACAAACAATATTAGCAAACAATTTAAAAATTTAAACAGATGAAAACATTATACACTGGAACCTCGCTATAATGGAACGCTATAAATCACCATATCTGCCTCTTATATAGAAATTCTCTTATAAAGAGAGCTCGTATGCATATAACCATGTATGACACGTGAGCTCAAAGGATCTCTTATAAAGAGAATTCTCATATGGAGGTCTCTTATAGCGAGGTTCCACTGTAGTTAGTAGCCCCATAACAAATCAGCCTATAAAAGATCTAGCACAGTTATTCTTGTATTTATTCCTTATTTCGTCAGACCGAAGACGAATCTTTGAAAAACGGACATCATTCTCCCACCATGAAATTCTTAGTTCTTGCTGTTTGTATTGCGGCGGCTTCAGCGGTAAAAAAAGATTTTTTTCAAATTGGTAAATTTTTTCAGAAACAATAATTATTAAAATTCATAAAAGTTATTTAAAATATTTTTTGATAAAATTACTTTAAACATAATATGTAGATAATATATAATAAAATAATTACTTTTTTCTAAATTACCTAATAAGTAATCATTATTAATAAAAATTATTAAAGTGATGTACCCCTAGTTATTAACATTTCCTGAAAAGGAAGTAATTACATACAATGAATATTGTGTTTCGAATTGCAGCTCACTCCCCCCGCTCACCATTTACTGCCCTGTGCCGGGGAGCCCGTCGACCATACCGCGGCTATGAAAATCGGTCATGAGTGCCATATGCAGAGACCCGTTCAGAAGGGCCGTGTTGCTGGTGGAAAAGAGGTACATATGTACTTTTGTTTCCTACACATTGATTCCAATTACATTTTAATATTGTAAGGGTAAATAATTAAAATATTCAATTCCAAATGTTTTTATAGTGCCCTAGCACTTGCACGGAAATTGCTCTTGGATTGGTAAGCCAACTTGATTATCATAGTTTTTGTCTCATTAATTTTTTTTCATTTAAATTAGAACCTATTATTATTACGTTCCTATTTACTGAAAGGTGACCGAGGATTTGAAAGCCGTCAACGACGAGAAGAAGATTGCTGAAGGTTTGGCAAAGAGCCACATTTACAACGCAAAACAAGCTGCTCTGGTTGCCAAGGCCTTCATAGCCTCTGGATGTAACAAGCAAATTCGTAAGTTCACGCAAGACAAATAATTTTCAAATAAATGTATCCGTCAATATATGTACAACATCGTCCTGAAGGACGTCCTAAAGTACCAATATCCATCACTTCGACACACATGGAGGTACTTTACGATACTTTGACGACGATATGTAAGAAAAATAATTTTAAAAAAAACCCAATGGTAAATTTTTGAAAACTATATCGTGGGCGAAGAATCCCAAAGTACCAATTTCTATCCCTCAGACACAAAAATTGTTACTTTTTGACACTCCGCCGACGATATGACGATACGTACTAAAAGTGTGTCATCATGGGAAATTTGTTATTTTTGCAGAGGACGAAAAGGCCTGCGATGATCACTTAAATCTTAACCATTGCTTTGCTGCGGCTGCAGAGAAGGTAATATTTTCCCGAATAATTCCAAAACTACTTAACCTTATTAGTTAATTTTCTCATTGTTTTCTAATTAGTCTGAACATTTACACAATTCTCGTCTATTTTCAGGGTTGTGGAATCACCCACGCCGAAGCAGAGAAAGCTCTCAACGACTATATCGCCAACCACCAGGAAATAATTCCAAAAGGCAGATGTTGTGGACTTTAGGTCCACAACGTCATATATTTAATACGTCATAATTTATAAGAGCAAATTCAGCAATATTGTAAAATGCATGGATTAAATCGAGAGTGAGAAATGTATGAGAAGGCCAAGATCACGATAAGGAAAGTAATGCATCCTGCATGGTGCAATATGCACAACAAAATCCATTGAATAGAGGTTAAGAGGATATGAGAATAATAATATTTAATATAATAATAATAATATGAGGTTATAAAAGCAATGTAAAATCATTATTCGGGATCCATTTGTCCATTATTCGTTAGCCATTCCATGAACCCAAATTGTATTGTCACTATGTCAGTTTGAATATCGACCCAACCAATGTAATAAATCAAGTATTCCAAATAACTACAAGATCACATTATTTCCACCATGAACCCCATCACAGCAAGTGAGCACCCAAATATACAGAAAGTATATAATACAAATAAACTCCAACCCTGTCGACCCTGTTCTTTCTTGAGCTCTACAGAAATCTTATCTAGAAACGTTGTTGATCAGTCTTTTTTTCGGTTTTGGTCTTTATTCTTCTTTATGCACACGTAACATGGAGACCA
Organism: Lipothrix lubbocki; assembly: GCA_034696945.1. NCBI lineage: Eukaryota > Metazoa > Arthropoda > Collembola > Symphypleona > Sminthuridae > Lipothrix > Lipothrix lubbocki. The sequence continues at coordinate 11,355 of JAQGAK010004526.1, forward strand.
AAATGTGGATCAGAACCTACAAATAAATATAACTCGAAATAAAAATATTTTGCAAAGATACGCAGCTGTTTCAATCTAACGGCATGTATATCATACATATAAAGAACCTGAATGTTAGTTTTTTTGAAGTTTTCATACATAAAATATTACATACATACAAACTTACAAATGTTTAAATAATTTTGTTTACAATGTTTTTGGACAAGTTTAGGAAACACTTTTTGAGAAAGATATTGAATACACGCTGGCTATACTGAACTTGGTGTTAGTTTTGACTTTAAAACCAATTTACCCGTGGACAAAGTTAAGTGTCGTATTTTTGCACTCCTTTTTGAGCTATTTCAATGCGGTTTCAATTGCATTGAACTACTTTTGTTGAAATACACTAAACTCTCGCTATAGAACGCCACCTGTAAATCCTCAAAATCAGTCTCCTATATAGGGATTCTCTTATAGAGAGAGCTAGTATGCATATAACTACTATGGGCTATTCTAGAGTATCCGGGCGCGACGGAACTAGGGTATCCGGGCGCATCGGTTACAAAAGCGTATCCGGGCGCAACCAGTTTCCCGCTAATTTTTTTCAAAATATGGGACTTAACGTTAAGTCCTAAAATCCATTTTTTATGCCATTAAAAAAATATCCGGGCGTGTAAAAATATCCGGGCGCATAAATTTATCCGGGCAAA
>JAQGAK010004527.1:0-12036 GCA_034696945.1 Lipothrix lubbocki
ATTAACGAGAACCCGTTTTGGTACATCAAGAGATTAGGTGGAAACGATTATAGCACCTCCTGAGGTTTGGCCGACGACATACAGATCATTTACGCATTCTGTGCTTGCCTTATTGTCCATTGTTTGTGCCAGTCAGTCTTCCGGATTACTAAACCATGATATGCGCTATATGAAAAAAATTACTAAAAATATTTCATGTACCTACGTAATGGACAAAAAACCTGACTTGGAGCAAGGTCTAACCTTTTAGTCTGTGTTAGATCTTAATTGGAGTGTAATGAGCCGTCTGTTTTTAAGGTCTCGGATTTAATCAGTACAGAGTAGTTACATCATAGAGTGCATAAACAACTGCATTCAAAAGGAAGTAGTTCATATTGCAAGTGTATTAAAAAGTATATTTGACCAGCGGCTATCTAACAAGTTGGTATGAGAAAACAAACTAAATCAAAATAATAAACAGTATTGGGAGCAACGCAAGGTAAGAGTTATAGACGAGTTAGCATCAAAACATGTTTTCAATCGTTTTCAGCAAATTTGAGTGCTTCAAATGTTGTCAATTATTTAGTGAATATTACTAATATTTTTCTTGTTTACGTCTCTGGGCACTACAAGTTGTCCTTTGAATTTGAATGATTTAATTTAAATTATTTATTGATGGCTCATTTATCTCAAGTAGCTCACATTGGATTTGGGATTACAAGTACGAAAGTATTAAACTATAGTAATTATTGGAAATATTGAAAACATGGGAGGGGTAAACTTTTATAGAGAAAAACAAAATTTGATTGATATAGCCCTTGGCGGTCATGTATTGCACCGACTCTTTTAGTTGTACATACTTGTTTCACAGATTTATCATTAAAACCACTAGGCTTTGGCATTGATTTTTACAAAGTTTAAGGTTGCATTTATTTATTTTGTGGTTCCAAGCTCAGCAAAGCAAAGAGTCGATAGACATACAAACGACTTTATTCCGAGTAAGTGAAATGTGTAACATAACGACCACCAAGAGGAAAATATTGATTAACACGTAAAGTATTCGTGCTACGTATAGAAGTAGGGGCTATCCTTCAAGCTAACTTAAAAGACCTAGCCTTAATTCTCTATCGTTTTAAAGCTTTATCAGTATTTTCATTCTGTAGATGCTGTATTGAATCCATTTAAGTATATATAATTACACATTGGTGCAATAAAAATAATACCAATACTAATTACCTTGTTATAAATCTTGCATCGTTTGTTAGTTATGCATGGTTATTTCAATATGTCACAGTCTCGTAAAAATGTGCTTGCTGGCGATAACAAAATTGACAATAGTACAGACAGCAAATTGAATGGCTGAATAGTCTGCAACAAGGTTTAAACCTGGAATGTTATATAAATTGTATGTGCAAAGAGTTATAATGAAAATCGTTTGTGTAAATCCAAATGTATTTTTGTTTTATATAATTATGTAAAATCATTATATGTACATATAATACATATACAATAACGCAGCCATGTGCACACTTTACAAAAGAGGATTGAGCTTTGCGGCTATTGTTGTGTGATTTTCATCTACGGAGCTTATTGTCATGCAGTGATGTTGTGTATGTACCTATAATATCCGAACTACAAGTAAAATGAGCTTTGTCAGTCGACTCAACGATGTTTTTGTTAGAAAGCAATCTGGAAACTATTGAAATCTAAAAATTTTGCAACATTATCATTCATCACGATCTCGTTTTGTACATTTGTACAACAGATCTTCCTCTGATAATGATCAACATGCATGTTTTGACTTTGACTTTGAAAACGCTTCTTTTTCAAAAAGTTTTGTACATACTTTTTAGTATTGACGTCCCAGTGTAATAATAATGTATAGATGCACTTACGCAAGCATCATCGCAATTCATTTAAAACTCTTCAAGGATTTATCTCTCTCCCTCTCTTGTCGGTTCAATGACAATAAAATCCATAGCATAGTTTCCTCGTTTCAATATTCAACAGATCCTATCTTTGAGGATATCCGATATTGTCCGAGAGACCGTCCAAATTTACTAATAAGCCATAATCAAACCAATATTGAGGATTAATTTGCATTCCGGAACTCCCTTACTAATTCCTTTTCATATGCAAGTCTATGAGTTTTGGATATTGTTCGTGCTTATTTGCTTATCTGTAGCAAAGAACATTCATCTCCCCAACCTTGACTAAATAGCTATACATCCAACACACGTGTATTGGATGTGCTGTGCGATTTTCACATGATTAGAACTCATCAACTTGCAGTGTGCTGTTAAACATGTATATTAAATGCAGAAGCTGTTATCCCATGTGGTAAACAAGGTGGGGAATAGATCGTGTGTTCCTCCAGCTGTTTCGCTGTCACAGCAAAAATATTTGGATATTAACTATCGATAGCGCTACATCATCACGACAGGGTTACAGAACATAATCAAGCATGTACGTTCCGTGCATTTGCTATACGTAAGGTATAATTTATTGAAGCTGTCAATGCTGAACTCATCATTAGTTTTTAACATAAGGTACATCGGTTCAGTTATATAAAGAGCATAATTAGGCTATCTGGTATGTATATACGTCCAGTGTATTAACCTGCACAGTTAGGGTACGCCGACTTTGTGTGTGGAGTATATGTATAGTCATTCCTTGATAGCTAACTTTCGATTTCAGTAGTTTATATGTAACTTAATAACGGTCAAGTCATGTTTTGTCTTTTTCAAAGGCAGTAATACCGATGGTTAATTTACACTACATTGTGGTATAATGTAGTTTATTGTAATATGGATGTAGTAGGTTAGGATATCACAATAACGGGTCAAGTCCTTTTGTTAGGAAAATATTATGACAAGTGCTATTCCAACATTTAAACACTGCGTGATTAAGGTGTTAGTTTCCGTGCATGATGGGTATGCACATTTTCCATTTCACCATTTACGTCTATTACCAAGCATATACTTACGGAAAAGTTAAGTGCTGAAACACTTTTTAGCATCATTGATACACTAGAAACTGTCTTATATTTTTTCTAAACCGTTTTCTTCTTCTTCTTGGATTCTGTCAAGCACACAAGTTTTTGCGCAGCATGATAAGCCTTTAGTTAAGATATGCTGTTAAAGGCAATGGAGTATGTTATAGCTAAGGAATAACACGCTGGTAACCTACGATAAGAAAAATCCTTTGTAAACAAAGCCTATTACGTCGCTTGGAACTTTCTTTTTTACTTCCTTCCTGGCTTCCTCCATTACTTCCGAGTGTATACAGGTTATTAGTTGGGTTTCACAGGCTCATTCCTATATAGCATTCATATCTCTGTATCCTCGATTGTAATAAAAATCAGTTATAAACGGCGCCTGTATAGTTCATTCAGGATAGAAACCATGTGGGAAAATGAAAGATCATGTTTTTTGTTTTGCTATATAGATTTTAAATCCTTATGTAAAATGTTTATTGGTAGGTGTATATATTTTATCAGTTTTTCAGCCATGCAGTTCATGGGAATGTTTCTGTCAAATGTTTTGCTTGACCTCCTTAATATTGTGTCACTGAAGCCCTTTATTCTAAACTGCTGTGCAATCTTTACAGCATTTCGTTTTTTTCACTTTTGAAGATTGTGACCGTCTAAGGTTTTTAGGGGGAAATATAATGGAATTTCTCTCGTAGACTTTATAAATCAAAGGCAAGTTATGAAGCGCAGTAAAGATGTTAGTCATGATTTGTTGATGCTACAGTTACCCGAATGTGTAGGCCGGGAGCTGAAAGAAATAAATCAAAGGCGAGTGGCCGATTTAAAATAGCCATTAAGTCACACCAGGATTGAATAGTGATGAAGTATGGTCGTTCATAGCTAGTGTGACACTACATAGTGGGAAGTATGTCATATTGTAATGTTTGGTCATAAGTTTTATAACAATGTAGTCGATCAAAAATCTAGTAATTTATTGCCTTCATAAATTTGATTAAAAGCTAGAAGTAGAAATTAAATATGTTTCAATCGCCTTGCCAGACGACGTGGAGTGGATTCGTAACAAATGGAATACCGGCGGAGTAGCAGTTTTACATGCAAATAAAGCGATTTCATATTGTCACTTTCTTACACTAAGTCTAAACGACATCAGCAGTGCCTGTGTTTTTATATATTACAAGTAAAAATGACGCCATTAAATCTTTTATCGTTACACCAACAAGATTTGAGTCGGCCTCCATGTTGTTTCCTTAGTTAACGGCCAAAATAGCATTAGTTTACATATTCAAATAATTAAAAAACACTTACGATTACCATACACAACAATGTGTCCGCTTGTTCATGTCATCTTGTATTTCCTGAAATTAGATCACCTCCCTCAAGGATTACCTTCATAATGGTGTCAACTGTAGTTGAGATTTTAAGGTATTTCTGGTAGGAAGAGAGTATGTTTAAAATACTTAATTTAACCATTTTCCTGTATATATGATTATACGTACACTGCTTTAGCTTACTCATAGAAATATAGAAAATAAAGTTTTTGGAATGACAAAACAGAACATACTCTGGGCCATTTTTTGTATTACTTGCTCAAATTACTTTATAATGATTTGTAATAGGTAGTAATAACACCGAAATACTTTTACTGATTCGGATGTTGTTATATGAATGCGAATGCAGAAGTTTAGGCTTAAAACCTAAACATAATTGACACATTTAATTTGCTTTTAAACATGCCTCCCGCAGGCGTGAACTTGCTCAAAAGATTATACCGACATTATTACTTTCACTCATTGGTCTGATATTCAACGGACTTTGACGACCTGACTGATTTCATTCCCTTTCAGTTTTATCTTATGAATTGGAATCGTGCATTAAATTATTGACAGGTAAAGATGCCTCGTGACTCTGGACGCGATAAGCGTACCGTTCTAGGCGCCTGTCCACTCCACATTGTTCCTTGATTTAGAGTAAAGGATTACAAAAATACTGTTAAATCTACGTAGTTTTCTTGTTTGATCTGGTTAAATTCTCCATCCACACACACACAAAGAGAAGAAGACTATCTTAAACCATCTGGTGTCAGAGAAAATCCAATAAGCATTAAGGACAATAGATAATGTTGTCAATTTATGCACACAGAACAAAGAAATGAAAGCATGGGAATGAGGCTCTAAATAGTACACCTGTATTTGCGTTAAATGTCAAGCACTTGGTGCAGCTAGTAAAACCTGGATTCTGTCCGTATAAACAGGACTTTGTTCCTGTATGGTTATTTTTTGTACTTCCTACATTATGAATTCCTATGTGGGCTATTCTGCTTCTCCACAACAGGAAATGGTTGGGAGTGTGCACAATGCAGTGACTGCATGTGTAATGCCATGACTGTCGAGACTTTTGTAGTTCGTAGAATCTGTGTACGGTATAAACGGGCTGCGCTTGTATATGTACAATACTTGCTTTATGTTTATAAGGATATGTTAACACTAAACATTAGGAACTACAGTGTATCTGTGCTCCTCTGCATTTCGAATTGATCAGAGTTTCCATTTCAAACAAAAATAATGAGGCTTCTATAGGATCTGTTGATAGCTTGTATGTGTTTAATCGCACAAGTAAAATGTATGCTATGTGTTTTATTCATGTGAAACGACTCCTCTGTGTATTACATTACATTGCCAAAAACATGATTAATGGTTTGTAGAAAGGTTCTCCTACCGCTACGCGCTAGAATTTTATTTAATATGATTAACGACATTTTAATTAATGAGTATTTGTTTGTTTGTTATTTTACAGTCAAGGGGGGCACACCATGCCTGCGGCTTCCTCCATCAAATGGGTTATAGTTGCCAATCCGGACTCAGAAGAATCTCATAATAATTATGGAAGTGGAAATAACTACGTTTGTTCGGTGGCACTGGTGGCCCGGTCAGCAGGCTGGAAAACAATCATAATTGGACAGAAGTTGAACTGTTGTCAGTAAGTATCTCTGCATTTCAATTATTAATTAGTACATTTGACAAATCCTGTCTAGCTTCACGCATGTAAGTTCCATATTTAGAATAGAGAAATCTAGTTTCATTATCTATTTTAAGACTATTTAATTTTACGAGAGAGAAATCAATACTTTTCCGATTCCGACTTAAACATCAAAAGCAACTTCCCACTATTAGGGATTCTAAAAGAAGCGCCGCAACCAATTGTATAAATTCATAATGCAGATATATTTGTATTTATTGGCACACTAATCTCGCCAACGTCATCACCAAATTTGCAAATCAGATGTATGTATATAACGTACTTCAATGAATTTCTAATTCAGTTAAATTATGCGACGTTAAAATTTCTAAAAAATGCATATTTATACTGTAACTTTATCTGGAGCGAGGGGACTGATGCAAAATATCAGAGGAACAGGAAACAAGTCAATAAAATAAGAAAGTTGTGGAAGTGCACTACGACAGCAGAGCGTTGCAAGGGCTTGATTATTACTGTACGTAAATTAAATACTGCCCTGTCATAACACATGTAAAGGAAATACCAAGCAGTTGCAGATGTTGACGCTTTGGTATTAAATATCTATAGCTATGTATACTTACAAGGGAGAGAGTTGCAGTTTCTGTTGAGGTGAGACAAACAACTGAAAAGTCGCATATTATAGGGTAGTTAAGACAGGTAGTGGTTATTGAAGCCAGGAAGATAAGGAGAAGTAACGGCTGAACTTGACCTTTATTAAATGAATCGTAGGAATACGATTCCAGTATAGATGCAGTTTCGAATGCGTGCTATTTTTCAATGAGATTCTTATCAGAAGATGAGCAAAGACACTTGTTTGACGAGTTTTTATCCATCACTTGCCTTTCAGTAAGTGCATATATGAGCAAACAGAGAGTGACTGCTGCTGAGTTGAAAGTTGAACTCTGGCTCATTACAATATACAAATTAAAAAATTTAACATAGCAATATATCATGTTTACAATGAATTCTACTACTCTAATTGTACCAATGCATAATTAAAACTATATGAAGGTCTGCCTGCCATGCAACGTATTAAACACTGTCTTTGTCAGAAATAAGATTAAAACATTAGTATCATGTGTAGATCACATCATCTCTTATCGTGTTTCGATGTTTCAGGACTTCTTTCAACTACAGAAACAAGTATCATGGCTCTGACAACAATATTTTTCATACTCTCAACAGCATGAATTTTTTTATATTGACAGCAACATGGCATTTTGAGGCGGCCGCAATAAATCGATAATTGAGACTAACTTGTTTCTTGGGTCTTAAAAACCTTTACGTCAAGTATTAATAGGGATTTGTTTATTTTCAAATATTAAATGGATTGGATTAAATAAACCGTGTATACATATTCACAACAGTAACACAAACTCAAATATATAGTAAAACTGTACTGCGCCTAATATATTTCCGGCATATTTATTCCCGTTGACATGTATTTGCTGTTGTTCTATAATAGCAATTTTTTATTGTTGCCCATGCGTTTAGTATAACATAAAATTATCGATTAAATTAAAATCTGGTTAGTACAGTTCAATTCCATCATTTTTATTTATGTATATTTACATTGCTATATAGGCGCCATATAATCATGTTGGGTGGCTATGTTTGGCCATAATTGGTTGTGCAGTGAAATACTGGCGAGGGAATCATTATGTACTTAACTGTCATACCCTACTTGTGTTTTTTTGCAAAAAGTCTGAAAGTTGCTAGTTACTACTTCACTTTTGAAAACTAGCTTCAGCTGTGTGAATGTAGTAATGAAAAGCTCATTTGGGTAATATCAATTCGTGTAGGTCAGAATGATAAAAGTTTTTTGTCATGATTTAAACGTAATTCATAGGAAGAACTTTTTTCGTGATTCGAATTGTGCAAGGAACAAAGGGTTAAGTTGTTTTTAGTTCGCTACCCAACATACATACATATATGGAATAATTCAAACTTGTATTAAAAGCTCCTCTCAAAGCATTTAAGCTGTGGGATGCACATCCGTTGCTTAACGCAAGTAAAGTTTAGCTTGTTTTAAAACTTTGCATTCTTTATTTCTCTGTTGCATGAGTAACATCCGTTCCTAAATAGCGTGATTAAGGAAAATAATGACTAAATGAGCTCTGACGGACTGAGGAGAATGCATTTATATGTAGCGATTCATTACATGGAGATTATGTAGATGGTAGAAAAAACTTTTTGAAATCTGATTTATCTGAGCTGGCAAGGGGACGACCCTTCGTGAACTTTTAGAAGGCGAAACTGAAAATTACTAACGATATTAATACAAGGGTAACTGCGGTAGCTGATTATATGTTTACAACACTAGCATTTTAGAACGGAATGGGTAGTACGTATATGAAAATATTTCCGTGAATATGATTTACTTTTTTCAAATATTACTTTTCTAGACTCATGTCTTCTCGAAGAATTTCTTTTTAAGTGCCCATTGAAACACCCAGGATAGTGTCCATTACCAAAAGGAAAAAGTAGAGATTTATTACTACAAAGTCGTTGATTAAATGTTACTTCCACATACACAGAATGTAAGTTTAGGTAGGGAAATATGAATTAGCGAAGAATTCACCAGGAGTTGCATAAATTCCAAAGGCTTGCGTTCATTTTTCCAACATAATTTATGATGGCACGAGAAGAGCTTGGCCAAGTTTTCCTTGGCTTTCAAATGCAACGTACACAAATCATGCAAGATGTGCTTATTGTGTGCTGTGCGTAAATGCGATTTATATAAGTTTATGCGTGAGGAGTCTGTATTAATGTAATGTAAATTTGGGTGCTTTCCTCTAAATTTATTGTATCGAGTAGTTATCATGTATAGTAGACGTGGAAGTTCAAAGTAGAATCCATAATTTGTTTTCCTTATACTATTAGTTTCTGTGTATCTTTTCCTGTTACGTCTCGTATCATCATCACCACCATTAGCTCCGTAAATGTATGACCAAACTGTCGGAAGTAGTTTTTTCTGTTTGCGACATTCACCATTTCATGAGCAAACACTAACAATTTCGTGTTTAAGATTCACTTTCGAAATAGAAACCGTGTGGTACATACCTACCTTTTGGGATGCTAATATCGATAGTAATTGATTCTCTATGCCACAACCAAGGAATTTCTATTTAATGAGATTTATCGAGGCAATTTATAACCATTGAAATGCCATTCAATGAAAAAGGAACTTATAGACTTTAGACTTTATGAACGTGTAGAAAAACATAAAGATATATCATTCCTAAATCCACATAATAAATAGCTTGTTGTGTAACGTTTAGAATTCCGGATTGCTACCCAATCAACAAACATCAATTTTTAAAGATGTCCTACCGAACGGCCTCTGTTATCAAGAACCTGATGGACTCGGACTCTGGAAAACATTCCCAAGCCTACAAGGAAACCATTCGTAATCTGGCTTTCCTCTGGGCTATGCATCGTGGTGCTAGATATGTTTTTGACGCTTACGTTGAAGAATATCAATCTGCTGGGTAAGATACATTTTGTCTACCTTGGATTTACTTATGAATTTGCGACACTTTTTTGTTCATATGGAAGAAAACCTGCAAAAAATATTCAAAACCAGAAGCAACTTTGAAAAAAGAAGGAACATATTCGATTAAGTAATCAGTCAGCAGGTACGGAGCTTACATAAGATTAGTTTGAAAGACGGCAATAAAAGTTTTTTTTTGTAACGTAAGAGATTGATTAATCTTCAAAAACACGTAATGCTTTAGACACAGGATTAAGAGGAAAGGGAAGTAACACATTATATTTCATTTTTTGTCTAGTAATCATTGTAGCTTACTTCAGTATTTGTCGTGTTTTTCACGACAAGCCGTATTATAGAACAGCGTGAGTTATGTCGTTCCACTTGGGAGACATGAGTAAGCAGTTTTGTCTAGAATTTCCTACAACAATAAAATTACTTTTTCAAGATCAGGGATACAATATTCTTTTCGTTACAAGCATAAGTTCTATTAAATGCAATCTGTATCAGCAAGGTGGAAGCAGGTGAACGAAACCTTTCGAACGAAACCTTCCAAATCAATTATTGAAAATGACAATACTATTGTAGGCTCGATTGTATACTGATGCGATTATGTATGCATGTATTGTGTAGATCTATTTTATTAAAACGCGTAACCTGATTTGCAAACCATTTTTATATTTTCTTTTTCAACATATTTTCAGAGTAAAAATCCCTAAATTTGAAGAGGAATTTAGTCGTCAGCTGAACACACTAGCCTTAGATGAATCCTTGGCTTTGGTTGAGGAGAGGAGTCGGAGCAGGGCAAATGTATTCCGGAACCCCTACAGTCATTTCGGTCGTCCAGACGTTCGTCTCTTACCAAGTGGGCCAGGAAGCGGATCTGGAAGTAATAACCATCAACATTCCCTAGGACATGTTCTTAACTACAACCAGTATACAACGTTCAATTTGGACCATGGTCATGGTCACCCCAACCCTTCCATGAAAAGTAGCCATAAGAACCAGGAGTACCCGACATTCCGTATTTGCGAAGTCCGACCTCCTTCCATTGAAAAGGTTAGCATAAATTATTTTCCTTCTCTCGTTATCTACAGACACACTAAATTCATTGTACTAATGGTGGTTGTTCATCCTCTCCTTTTTACTGCTCTCCATAAAAAACACAATGCACTCATATTTTGTTCCAACGTTGTTTTCTGCACAGTAAATGATCATTAAGCATACTAAAATACACGGAAACTGCTCTGTCGTCCTATATAAGTGAAATTGCACTTATATAATTTATTGCTTGTATAACAACAATCATAATAATAATGTTGTGAATATGTGTGACTTCGGAATCAATCTCCAAAGTAGCAATTTGTTCGTTAAAAACCCCACTGCACGGAATAGTATTTTTATCGAAAGATGATCAGTGTAATGTAAAGGTACTTTACGTGAATTGCATGTACGAAATGTGCACTGAGTCAACGTTTCATATCATAAACATGTAAGTTCATGCACGAGGAACTGAACTCACCAATACCTAAATACGATCATTAGGATCCTGATCGTGAGGTTAAACGCCAGGTTTTTTTCGTGGGGGTCAGATTGAAGTCGAATAAAAAATCAAGAAGGCTCATTTCGCTTTCATTTAAAGACAGTCATCTTTGATCCTAACGATAGAGTGAGAGCTTAATGGTCATGTTTTTATCGATTTGTTTGCTATACTATAGTAAATTGTTTTCTCCAATAATTTACAACTATATAAACATGAGACTGAGTTTGAAATGACTTTCGCCTAAAACATACCCTCATGAATCAAGCTTTTATGTGCATCTTATGTTGAAAATAAATTATATTATTAAACTGCAAGCGGAAATGCTTGTATGCTCTCAATAAATCAAGGTTACATTTTTTCGCCATTAAAAATTTTTGAAAGTGGGGATACCGGACCCATCTGTCAGTTACATACATATAGCATAGGTTTTCAACATCATTTTGTTTTTCTTAAGTGTTAATTTGCTACTTTAAAAAATTAAGAATGATGGATAACGACTCCAGAACTGCAGATGGAAATTTTTATGACACATTTCATTTTCTGAACCTGGGATTAGCTACCAGTAACGTTTTTTAATCTGTAAATTACTATAAACTGGAAACACAGGCAGGGGTAAAGTTTGTTTTTTAAATCATAATTTCAAAGTCCAGAATGAAGCGGTGCACGACTATTGCAATTTTGCACATGAGAAAATGTGATTAATTCTTGATAAAAAACCTGGGATTTTTGTCTTACTTCCTTCTGCACATAGTACGTATATCATATCTGCACATTTTATTGGTAGGAAGCTATTCCTGTGTGTCTGTTGTATTCATGTTACTCTGTAAATTGTGATTTTATTCACCTTACTCGCAGAAATTAACTGAGCGATTCCACACGTTTTAGTAACTAGATATGTCCTTCAAAGAGATTCAACAACGATGTAATAGCACTATATAGCGGCTGGCTTTCGGATAACTGTCTAGTTCGCGTGGAAAGTGGATAGTTTCCACTTTCCACCAATGCTAAAGATAGGAA
>JAQGAK010004528.1:0-12036 GCA_034696945.1 Lipothrix lubbocki
AATTTGATTCCTATTCTGTCCTAGGTATAAGTACATGTATTTTAAAAGTTCGTTACAACCTTTAAATCTTCAATGTATGCCTGTGTTTAAGCATGTAGTAATCTGTATTACTATGTATCTACAGAGAGCGACCGTTCACAAAACGATTTTAGCAAACGGCATACAAAAATAGAATCTTTAATATGTTCCACTCTAAAACTCTTTTAAATGTGAGCATGATTAAGTTTAAACTTGGTCACCATGTTTGTGAATAGTCCCATTTCGATTGACAGTGAAATAACAACTTCTATTCATGTAGCCCAGTAATTTTATATGCATATACAATGATTATCCTACACATCTCTTGTAATATCAATATTTTACCTGCGATGCAAACCACAACAGGTTGCTCCAAAATTGTTCAACTAATAATCATACTTTAGAATGGAGTGCATAACATAATAATTTATTATTACGCTTCTTAAAAGTATTTCTACTCACCATCAGGCAATTTCATCTGGCGGTTATTATCCTGCATATACTTTTGTGTTTCCTATACATAATGTCAACATCAGATTATATAACATTTATACTCATTACTTGAATAACTTGTGTAAACATTAAACTTCAACGTCACATTTATCCATGCCAACTCTTCTCCATTCTTCACAGTCTTGTAGATAGTCGTGAACGTTTTGGCTTTGTGGGTATATATGTCAACTATATCGTTCTTGCTGGCCCCTCCAAAAATTAACCTTTTGCACCAGAAAACTTTTTATATAGATATTTTTCCGTATATCTCTCGCACCCATTCCACAGTCACCTCATCATCAGAACAATCACACATGCCTATATGTATGTAGACAACCAATTTAAGTACCACAACCAACGATAATTACCACAATTATTATCCAGATAGCTGTTAGCATGTGTGTATCATCGGTGTATTATGAGCAAATCACATTGTAGTGTGTACGTTGGTTGAATACTAACTCATCATCAATATTCATTGCGCTACCTCATTCAATAGCTGATGAGATTATAGTGGATGAAAATATTGATCATACTTTTTTGCTCTCGCTTGTAATAACTACACGAGGCAAGTTTAATATGGGATATATTCAAATCAGCAGCAAATAAATGAGATTTTAGCAACAAATCTTTAGCAGATTAGCATCAAATAATATAGGTTAGCAGCAAATTTAATACACTTGCAGCAACTTTAATAAACTTGCAGCAAATTTAATAAACTTGCAGCAAATACAATAACTGTGCTGCAAAACTGATTAATCAGCATCAAATACAATAAATACGGCTGGGATGGAAATAAATGCCTCTTTTCCCTACTTAAATACTTGCCGGTAACGGATGTTATTAGCACAGTGAAAGTTATGTAAGAGGTGCATGTATATAATAAATGTGTACTTTTTAGATGAGTTCCACTGTCGCAATTAATCTCACTTTTGTTTTCACATCGTGCAATATGCATTTGGTAGGTTACCCTCGTTGTAAAGTTTGTGCTTGTTGTTTCGGGGTAAATATAAAATGGAGCTGTCGTCCCATTAATATTGCCAAGTTAATGTTTCTTTGTTATATTACTCTCGTTCTGAGGGTGTGGTGACGGTATATGATAAACATAATATGTATTATTAGTGTCTTCACCGTCTACTGGTGAAGTAACTTGAGGTAGACATAACTGGTACCCATAGTATTAATCATGTATGCGTATTTTTTAATACTTCTACAATAATTATAATTTCACATTTGTTCAATAGAATACAATATTATGCACACGTTTAAAGTATACGTGTGATGTTAAGGTAAAGGGAGCTTCCCAAGATAATTTAGCATTAATGGCAAAGAGATTGAGATATACGTAGTAGTATCCACTATGAGTATATTGCCAGCAATGTTTCCAAAAATAACCATTGGCGTTATTTGTGGCCTCAAATCTTTCCTGTAATGTTTCCAAAGTATAGAAACCGGCCGGGGAGCGCCGACTGCACACATGAAATTCCTACATATTCAGTAAGAGTTGCCTGATTTGTCATTGGTGGTGATCTCTCTGGCAGACAGAATGGCAAGAGCAAGTTGTCAATCCTGTATGTAGTACTATATAGCTATAGCTACTGTACAATACAAAGGAGTACAAGTTGCAAAAAATGTCAAGTAATATGCATGCTTGAAGTTGGCGAATAATAATAACTGGGGATGATTAAATAAGTTGCATGTTTAATCCAGGTGCTCAACCCACATCTCTTCCTTTAAATTTGTATGTTGAGACAATTTTATATTCTACTAGTTCCTAGAGCAATATGTTAAAGAAAGGTAGAATAGACATAAGCTAGAATAAATGGCTCACTTTATTGTCAGCATGTATGTGTATGCGAAATGTAAAATTATAAGTCAAATTGAACTACTTTCACCATTTTTCATCATTTAATCACTCACTCTGTGACATGATTCGGAAATAATGGGAGTTTGTTCTATTTAAGGGTTCAAAAAAAAAGCTGGAGGGTTGAGGAAGGGTTCCTTCGATTGAGATTACCATAGCATATTGGCCATGGAGTAGGTATGTATGTAAGTACGAAGTTTGCAGCGAATTTGAACATAAACTGTCCAAATTTTCGGTGTTTTATCTCCGATAGATTATTTTGTTACTCATGCCAAACTATTATGATAATCCAAAGCTAAATATGAGGAATGGATTGATGCTTTAGCATTGCTTACAAAGAGAAAGGTATGCTCCTTTAGTTTAAAATATGCTTATAAGTTATATAAGCTGATGTATTTCAAAAGCTCTGCATTGAGAACATGTATCCAGAAATTATTGAAAACGTTTGAGATTTCCAACAACTAACTCCAATTCTCATGCAGAAATGAAATACTGTTCTCTTGCTGATTGTGAAGCTTATGTCATAGGATTTAACATTCCAATACTTTGACTTCTTCACGGAAAAGTTTTAGTCTGCATACGACATTAGATGTAAGGTATAGTACAAAGATATGTATATGGATGCAAACTTATTTAAACATGCATAGTGACAAGCCAGTTGTATGCATGCAATGCAGAAATAAGCATGAGCAACAGAACTTCACAGTTAGTTACACAGTATGAAAAGCAAAAAATCTTCATATATTAGTTACAAGTATCTAAATTAATGGAAACATTGTGTAATGAAGAACGTTTCAGACTTTTCAAGTAGTTACTAATTATAAACATTTCCATTGAGAACTTTCCCATCCATGCTATTGTGTCAGTACTTGTACATACATCCGATTTTTTATTCATCAGTCGGTGGTTAATTTTTGAGTATTAGTCGCCTCCCTTAAAGGGATAAAATAAATGAAATCAAAATACGTAGCATTATTCAAGAAATTTCAAAATGTCAGTATATGAGTACACTACATGAAACTTTCAAAAAAGAAGCTTTATCGTTGCTTGTCACCCCGGAACAAATTTCCGGTGTAACAACGTCCCCATGTTATTTATCCCAGTTACCACCAACGCGTAAGGTTTCTGACGATTTATTAATTGTTTCACTAATTTCAACAATAGGAGTACAAATATTTGGGTAAACACTATTTTTAAGGAGTATTAAAGCGAGCAACACTAAAAACTCATTTCAGTAGTTCATAGTTTCATCATCAAATAGACAAAGAAAACATGAAGGTAACGTACACATCAATCATACACATGTTCCCAAACAGTACAAGTATACGATTTAAATTATGTTTAAAAAAATTATAGTAACATTACGTTTGCATACAATTGAGCAACAACGAAAATCTAAACATACCGACTGACATTTCCTGAAGTATACATAAATATACATAATAGAATAACTACGCACATGCAATTATTGCATACATATACATAATTATCAAAATATTTGCTACTGCACAACAGCACAATAATAGTTGCACATTCTATGAGTTTTACTAAGATATAAGGAAATGACACATGCTAAAATCGACAGTCACGATTTGTTTTAGCATGCCAATCATTTTGTGTGTCATTGTATCTTAACAATCACTGTACGATATCGTCACTAATACTAAGTAAATATTCAACAATTATATTTCAACTTGATAAAACGAATATAACAAAAGTATATCAGCACGGCCTTTAACATGATTGCCTGCACACATGCTGAACATTAAATTAGTGTTGAAAAAATTGACTGCTTAATTTATATTAGTTTACAAATAGCTTGTTTACATTATGTATACCATTTTCTAGTTACATGTTACATCGTTTTTGACTGAACACGATTAAAGTTAGTCAATGTATGTTTGGACCTTCAAAACTAACGTATTACTGAAAACCTTGGGTACATATATGTACTTTCTTCTATCTTTACTTTTGTAGAAGAATTTTCATGTGGTAAAAAAAATCATCTTCGCTCAAGTCAGGTATTATAAGCAATTCCCCGTGACGGGCCAATGTCTTAAACAATTGAATATCAGGTTCTGCAACTAAAGTTAATTTTTTATTGCCAATGGTATCATGTCCTGTCATCTTGTATACAAAACGTAGAAGCTGCTCTTCGTCTGAAAATTACACGAGAAACAGCATGGTTAGGTTTCCGGAGCTAAAATAAATTATTACACTTTTCCTAACATACCATGTTTAAAGTACCTGCAGAAATTGATTGCAAAAATTTACAAAGATGGCTAAAAGAATCCACAAGTACAACGTCAATCTTTCCAAACGCTGTGATGATTTCGGAGACTGGAAGAGTAATACATGAAGCCGGTTTAAAATAGGAATCTGTAGCTTGAGGATTAGCAGAGAGCCACTGTCCTACATCGGTTGTAATGAACCCCTCACGAATGTCATCTAGCTGGTTTCTGCGGACTTGAACTACAGCATACATTTTTAGGTAGTTTACCGCTTCCATGTAGTTATTCATATTAATTGAATACGTCCATCCTGCATCCAACAAGATCTTCCGAGTATCTTTAACTACAGCTTGCAAGTCCGGGTCCTCCGAGGTTTCAAGGGACTCCAGCTGTCGTGACACAATAATAAAAGCAGTGAGGCAATTGTAGTACACATATTAAAACAAACAATTCGCAAATATTTACCAATGTTATTGCGTTTTTGTGAAGAACGCATGGCACATCATCCACATCAATATCATTACTCGACACTCCCACATCTGAGAATATATACTTGACAACCACTTTACTAATCCCAAATAAACCAATATCTGCATTTAAAATGCTGAAAGCCGTTAGACGTCCGATCATTTTAAACACTCCGTCTTTAAGTAGACATGCATCTCGAACTGGCAAGAGGCGATTTTTCTCCCCTTCAAATATTGGAACGCCTTTATACATGTTGCCCAACAATAACTGCTTCAACAGAATCCAAATATAAGCTCGGAGTGTCCTTTCCGGGTCGGTTGCTACAAATTTACCAGATTGTTTGAAATTATTTTGCAATAATTAATAATATTTTTAAAAAAAATTTTCCCACAAATGCACATTTACGGATTATAAAATATCAGTAATGATCACAATGCACAAAATTGCTTTCACTTACTTTCACTATCAGTGAGCCTAATTTTTGGTTTCATTACCAAGTCCACTTCATTGAGAAATTTTGGCAGTTCCATTTCCAAAATAATTCTGCTCTCACATATGTCTGGAACTTCAATAACTTGATACCCGGGTTTTTTTGTGCGTAACATTAGCTTAAATGTTGCCAGGTCCTTTGAACTGGCGTCCATAATAAGAACTTCGTCGTCCTCCGAATCTACTTCGAATACTTCAACATAACTTTCATCGGGACCGCCTACACCGGTACTATCTGTCACGGAATTTCTGTCGAAGTCCCACGAATCATCGCGGCTGACTTCCTGTTTTTTAAAATAAACAATTATGACCATCCATTTTAGCAAGTGTTAATCAAGTATACAATATAAACTTTTCGTGCAAAAACTTTTCGTGCATAATACTAATATTACGAGTTCATACATATGTTTATTATTTTTGGAACTTTATTGCACTTTATTGCACAATATTGTTTATAAAAAGAACTTAGTTTTGAAATAAATTCTTACAAATCATAAGTTAATAATGAATACATTATACTGGAATAATTCGTTAGTTTGAAATTATTGTTTTTGATATTCTTTACCGCATGAATCATTGGAACTATTGCCACACTTGGTTTTGCGTAAAGACAGCTAATTTTTAAGGCAATTAATTTCAAAGGCTCAGGATTTTCTTTGAAAAACGATATGACTTGCATTCCACGTCCACGAACGTAACCCAGTTTCCACTTAACCTCAAGGTGCTCATATCTGTAGTCTGACATATCTCGGAAGCATGTAGTTACTTTTAGATAAAATTCTTCTGCAGAACTGTAGCGGGCTAGAAATTAAATAAAAATTATCAACATAATTTAATAATAATTGTAATTATAATTAAATTTATGTAAATTATTAACTATTTTATTTATTTAAGGAGGAATTACATAAATCATAATTTAATTAATTCAATTATTAATTAAGTTAATTCAAATACTAATAATATTATTATATTAATTATAATAATTTAAAACATTTTGTAATTAAAATTAATCTAACTTATGATAAATTGTTTTAGGCACAATGAAGTTGTTCACCGCAACGTACTAGAAAATACGACATCTTCTTTGACATCCTTTTCGCCTAATTCCATCAGCCGTTGTGAATTTGGTACGTTTACTTCTGACGGGTCCCCAAGAAACACAATACGCTTCGAGAATATCGGATCCTTTTTCTGCTGCCCGCGCTTTGGTGTTCCCCGGATTTGAGTTCTTTCTTGGGAAAAGTTACGAATTTTTTGGAACAATTCGGTTGTAGATTTTCCAGATGTAGCTAAAACACATATACAATTACCGATTAAAAACGTTTTCGACATAGCATTACGCGCACGCTTGCTTTGTTTTCATATTTAATCATTGGCAGTATCGCCAGTATGGCCTCCTTAAGGACTTTAAAAATACTTTAAATACATGATTTCTACAGAATGATTTTATACTATACACTCATCGGAAAGTATACAATTGTTTCCTAATATTTGTGGATTTGTATTACTTATAATAAAGGAATGTTTAATTAACATTACCTTCACCATAAGGGGCGAATTTTTGTTTTAACTCCATTTTTATTTTGTCACTTTTTCCAACACAAGATGTAAAAGTTTTTGAATTGACTGGACACTGTTCATTTCCTCTGTCGTTGATGGCATCGATGGTTTTTGTTAATGCTGATGAAGAATTTCCTGGATTCGTTTTGGATGAAAGTGAAGCAACAATGTCGTTAAGCCCACTTCTCAGCTGATTAACCTGTGTTAAAACTGATTCAATGTCCATTTTAATGAGTAATTGCTTTCACTTTCAGCAATAATGTAACTAAATCTGGAATTCAATCTCAATTACATGTAGTTCATGGTTCAGACAGTCGTTAACCAGATATGGTTGAAAAGTTAACTAACAAATTATGATAACCAAACAATCGAAATGATCCTTCTTTCTTAAACAATTTACTTTCAATAAGCAATAATAATGACTACAGCTAAACTCTAATAATATTATTTCATGTCCCGGATGTCAACCGTTAGTTTTATGTAGGAATCCTGTGATGAGAATCACGCGTGTATTCAGTCGGCAAGGATGAGGCATGAGAATGAGAATCGATGTGGATGTGGAGTGTGGACGGACGGAAAATAGCTTCGGTGGCTTTCGCGCCTTCCGCACGAGGCATTGTCAACGTGAATCTCCTCTCTGCAGCAGTAGCAGTGAATCTCTTCTTCATGAGTCTGAATATGAAACGAAGAGAGTGAATAATTTTTACACTGTTATCCCCTCATAATCGTCGTGTTTTTTGTCATTTCTATGTATGGATTTGACTCGAATTACAAAGCTGCATCTGTACGTTCGGTCCAGTTTGGAGAAGAGACACTGGGATTCACTGGCGGCTGCGCATTTACCATATTTGAAATCCTTACTATTTCGTTTCACCGATAAATCGTTTCTTACACAAGGACGCAGTTTCTGCGAGAATGTATCATCAACTCTCGAAGATTTGAAATTGGATTCAGTTAGTGTCCTTGGCACGGTCGAGTATCCAAAATTGAAAAAGCTCTACATCGAAATAATGAAATCGGAGGACCTGAAGAACATTACTCCGGAAATGTTTCCACACTTGATAGACATTGAATTCAAGAGTTTTGTTACACAGTACAACTTTCCCTCTTTCGAAATTAAACGCCATGAAGGAGTTCAGAAGCTTTGTACCTCCATACGCAAAGCATGGAGTCCCCAAATTAAGGAGTTGGATGATGATTGGCCATATAGTCGAACGGGCATGATGACTTTGGCTAAAAAATTCCCGAATGTCAGGAATTTTCAAATAAATTTGATTCGGGGTATGAAATTGTGGACTTCATTCGACCTTCTAAATGTTTACGAAGCGTATCCTCATTTGACTTCTTTTTCAACGCGTGGACATGTCCCGTTTCAAATCTTAGCTGGGGCAGACATCCAAGAATTAAACTCGGAAAGGCCGGAGCAGAATTTTCCACGCATGCTTTCCATCATGGATTTTCAAAGTAGGGCAAATATACATTACTTATATATATAATTTTAGTTAACGTAATTGTTTTGATTTTAAACTGTAATGTTAATTGCAAGACATACTATTAATAGACATGCTATTTGGATCACAACTGGTAGTAGTGAACTTATAGCTCATAATAACGAAAATATAGTCCACATTGTCCTTAACCTTACCTGAAGTCACGAGGAAATGTGTTAAATTATTTCCAGTAACAAGCAAATGAAGTCGGACACTGCGATTGTACTTCGAAAAAATGTAATTACCGGCGTAGTTACCTGAATTTAGTAAAACGGGAATTTTGTTCAGAATTTGTTCTGATCAGAACCCAATGTCCACATATTTTATTTTAAAAAACCTAGTAACATTAAAAAAAATAAGTATGTTGTGCCAAAAATTGTACTGCGGTTTTAGCAATTTGGTTGTTACAGTCTGATTGTACTAGATTAAATTTATAATACAACCGTGAACTCTAATCAATTCAGACACTCCTAAACCTTTTACGGGCCTAGATAAGGAATGTAAGCGTACTGGCTTTGATGGTACCCTATTTTCAATTTATGGTTCCAGCCCTACCCGTTTCGGTCCTAAGAATTTTCGGACTCTGTTTTGTATTTAGAGAAACGAAGCTAAGATAGTTAAAATCCTTTAACAATAAATTCTCGCCTTTTTTTGGAGTGGATCAGATCACCATTTCGAAAATAATGTACCCTCAATACCGATACCACTGTATTCCTGATCTAGGTCTAACGAGGAAACCTCTCGAATCAGGTAAGTCGCTACGGCGATTTTTCCATAGTTACTAGACACACTCTGTATGAAAACCCGCTTTTGATTATTTCATTTTACATTCATTTTACATTCATTACATTCATTTCACCATTTAAATTTATAAATTCATATTTTTTTGTTGTTTCGGAGATACAGCGGTCTAAAGCTTGTGTTTACTTAAGAATGTTTACTGTTAAACAGCGCATGATGGCTTATTTTAAAGCTTACTAGCGTAAAAGCCATCGTCTTCGCCGATGTTACAAATAGAATGAGCGTGTTTAAAAAAATATGCTGAATAGCCAGTGGTGCAGTCCTACAATTTTTCTTTTCCTGTTCTGTCCTTCAAATTTTGTCATCGGCCTAGTTATAACATACCCACTGAAGTTTGCAAAATTTCTGATGACCTGGCTCTAAATGTTCTTGCTCTGACTCAGCCAGGGCTCGACTGCACCCCTGCGAACAGCAAATCACAAAAACTCTTGAAAAATGCAATTGTTTGTATAAGTACTCTAAACTTTGCCCAAAATTTAACCGTTTGAATGCACTATGGTGATGAGACAGCGCTTTTAAACTCTTAGCAGCGCAACATGTGCAGCACAAACACTACCACATATTCTTAAACTCCTCAACACAACAGCAATATTGTGGTACTTATGGTAGATAAGAGAGAGAACAAAGTGTAAGATTGCAAACAGTTGAAAGTTTTATGTATATTAAAATATTAAAATTATAGAGTATTAAAATTATGAATTTAAATAATAAGTTATTGAAATTAAAATAAAATTATGGAGGGTTAAAATTATAAATTTAAAATGATAATAATTATATTAAAATAAATTTTTTGTGGTTTGTGAATCTGATCGCTGCTTGCAATTACACATTTTCCTCTCCCATTCAAGTAACCATTTTAAAATTAAAATTAATAAAATTGTTTTATTGACGTTACAATTATCATCTTTTTCATTCAAAAGTTGTTGAATTAAAATGATTGAAATTCCTAAAGTTAATAATTTTATTGAAAGTTATTAAATTATTATTATTAAGTTATTCAAAATTATAAAATTAAAGAAAATTAAAGAAAATAATAAAATTAGAAAATTAAATGAAATTAGAGAAAGTACTAAAATTATAAAATTAAAAAAAGTAATAGCATTATAAATTCAAAAAATGGATAAATAAATTAAAACTGTTGCCAATAACATTCAAAGTATTAATGTTAACAAAAAGGTACTAATATCATAATTTAAAAAATTCAAAATCTTTTTATTTATTCAAAATTGTACAAAAAATTTATTTTTAATCAACTAAATAATTAAAAAGTTTTTAAAGTAATGAAAATCAGCTAATTCTATAAACTTGAAAAATTATTTTCGCGGTCTCCTTCATCACCATCGTGGTCATTTTATGTAGAGATAGTAAATGTCAATAAAATAAAAGTTTGTACATTCACCCTTCGATATACGAACTTAGAACCCCTGACGCGTCCCCATGGCTCCTCACTGCGCCGTCCTCGCACAGTTAGAAGAGCGAAGAAGAATTTGGAGCTATGCGGTAAAGTTTGTGCAGAGCACGTCCAAATGAGATGCTTGCCGCGAAAGTTTAAAAGTACTCAGAGTGTTGATGAGACATCGTCATTATATGGTACTAGGCTTACGCCCGTGCTCCGCACGGCAAAAATAAGGAATATCCCACAAAGTTTAACCTATCCAAGACCCTTTTACCCCCAAATCCGTTAACTGTTTTGTGAATCAAGTTGTCCCAATGCATGCCTTGTTAAAGCTCATAGCATGTAGCTATACAAATAAATAATTGTGTATGATATATTATGACATATGGCCTTGTTGGTCCTCCTGCCCTTAAAATATTTTTGGCGAAGAGTTAAGCAGCCGTTTTTTGAACATTTACCTGTCAATGAAAAGATCTATACCCTATACGGATATACCCAATTCGGGCTCAGTTACCCCAAGTGCAACCCCAGATTCAGTTGCACTAACCGCAATTTAAAATATCAAAAATTTTAATTATTTTCCTATTAATTTAGAAAAAACTTAATTATTTTTCTATTAATTTTTAAAAAATTTAATTATTTTTCTATTTTTCAAAAAAAAATATTTTTCTATTAATTTTCAAAATTTTTAATTATTTTTCTTTTAATTTAACAAAAATTAATTATTTATTTATCTATTTCAAAAATTTTTAATTATTTTTCTTTTAATTTAACAAAAATTAATTATTTTTTTATTATTTCAAAAATTTTTAATTAAATTTTTTTATTAATTTAAAAAAATTTTAAATATTTTTTTTTTATTTATTTCAAAAATTTTTAATCATTTTTCTTTTAATTTACAATTTTTTAAAATATTTTTCTATTAATTTAAAATTTTTTAAAATATTTTTCAAATTATTTTCAAAAATTTTAATTATTTTTCTATTAATTTTTAAAATTTCGTATTAATTTTTAAATCTTCGTAATAATTTTTTTATTAATTTTTCAAATTATTCTTCTGCTTCTTTGTTAAAATTTATATAATTATTTTCTTTACTTTTTAATTTATTTTTTTCTTATTTTTTCAATTATATTATAATTAAATATATATTTAATATTAAATATAAAATTAAATATTTTATTCCATCAAGACCTCATTAGAATATTACATTATTAGTACATACATGG
>JAQGAK010004529.1:0-12027 GCA_034696945.1 Lipothrix lubbocki
ATGAAAATAATAAATATAATGAAAATAATAATAATAATAAAAATAATAAATATAATAAAAATAATAAATATAATGAAAATAATAAATATAATGAAAATAATAAATATAATGAAAATAATAAATATAATGAAAATAATAAATATAATGAAATGAAAATAATAAATATAATGAAATGAAAATAATAAAGCTAATACTTATTTAACATACATTTTAAAAAGTAATAATTAGTAAAATAAATTTCATCCAGGATTCAGCCCAACCTGTTTACAGGGCTCAAGAACCGGCGTTTTTATCGCCTCCCTCAACGAAGACTCACTAATCCTTCAGAGAAATTCTAACGAGAACCCCACCCTCCTTATGGGAAGTAAATTGTCCATGTTAGCCAATAGGATTTCCAGTACGTTCGGTTTCTCTGGGCCTAGTTTGGTCATCGACACGGCCTGCTCTTCCAGTTTGACGGCATTACACGAAGCCATTTTGAATATTCGAAGCGGTCAGTGTGATGCTGCAATTGTGGCGGCGGCACAACTTAACTTGGACTCCGATACTACAAAAAGATTCAACGGTTTGGGAATGCTCTCGAAAGAGGGTCGATGCAGAGCGTTCGATGCAGATGCCAACGGCTATGTTCGAAGCGAGGCTGCTGTGGCTATCTATGTTGTCAAAGAGCACGCGGCGAGGCGAAATTACGCCCAAATTTTACACGTGAAAATAAATTCCGACGGATTTAAGGAGAAGGGCGTGACCTTCCCTTCAGGAGAGGTACAGGAAGAATTATTACGGGAGACGTACCAGGAGGCCGGGATCGATCCCAAGGAAGTGTCATATGTGGAAGCTCATGGAACTGGCACGGCTGTCGGCGATCCTCAAGAAGTCAACGCCATTGATCGCGTATTTTGCGCGGGAAGAAGTCCCAGCCAACCGTTGCTGTTGGGATCCGTCAAAAGTAATATGGGGCATTCTGAGGCTGCAGCTGGTAAATAAAAACTCAAATTTTCAACACATTACATTGAACTCTCGCTATAAGAGAACGCTATAAATCACCAAAATCAGTCGCTTATATAGGAATTCTCTTATAGAGAGAGCTAGTATGCATATAACTATATATAGCGAGAGTTCAGTGCATTTGTAAAAAAAATCATCATGAAATTGTATTATTGTCTATTTCCAGGGCTTTGCGGTGTGGCCAAAATAATTCTTGCCGGCCAGCACGGCACCATACCAGGTAACTTGCACTTCAACCAACCAAATCCTGCAATAGCCGCCATAACTTCCGGCAGAATTAAAATCGTCCAGAAAAACATCCCCTGGCACGGCGGTATTGTTGGTGTGAATTCCTTTGGTTTTGGTGGCGCCAATTCCCATGCTATTCTGGATATTAATTTAGAAAATTGGAGTGAGCCAAGCTCCCTACCATTACTACTGCCGTTTTCAGGCAGAACCGAGGATTCAGTGAATGTTGCGCTGACAGCTATTAAAGATGCTCAAAGCATTCACTTGTTAACGTTGCTTCATGAAGATGCGATATTAGGACATGATTTCAGAGGTTTCTCTTTAGTGGGATCCTCCGATTTCAACACTCCAGTTATAAAACACTTCTCTACAGATTCCGACATACAAATGTGGTATATATTTTCTGGTTTCGGCTCCCATTGGAATTTCATGGGCAGGGACATGATGAAATTTGAAGCTTTCGCAACTAGCGTTGAGGAATCTGCTGCAGCTGTGAAATCCCAAAATTTGAATCTGATGAAATACATTCATGCGGGATTTGACTCCGCGGATATCGTTCATTTGGCGGTAGGACTGTGTGCTATTCAGATGGCGCTTGTGGATTTGCTGCGATTAATTGGAATCCCACCAGATGGAATTATTGGGCATTCCTTCGGAGAACTGGCGTGTGCTTATGCAGATTCGTGCTACAATCTTCCGGACATAATCCGAACTACAGCGGCCATTTTCAAAGTTATAAGCAACACAAAGAATGCGGGCTCCATGGCTTCAATTGGATTGTCGTGGGAAGAGTTACAGACCATTTGTCCACCAGGGGTTTTCCTTGCCTGTCACAATGCCGAGGACAACGTAACTGTGGCCGGAGACTCTGCATCGGTGAAGGATTTCGTGCACACATTAAAATCTGAAGGAATTTTTGCAAAAGAAGTTGACTCCGGTGGGAAAGCTTTTCACTGCCCGATGATGAAGCCATTGGGATCGGAAATGAAAGCAAATGTTTTAGACTTACTAGCTAAGAAGCGTTCGGGGAAGTGGATCTCTACATCGGACAAGACCAATCGAAATCCTGTGTCCACCGATTATTTTATTAACAACGCCCTTTCACCCGTCTATTTTTACCAAGCCCTGAAAAAAGTCCCGCCAGACTCTATTGTCATAGAAATCGCTCCCCATGGAATGATCCAAGCCCTTTTGAAACGGACTTTGCCACCATCGGTTGACATATTGTCCTTGATGAATCGTTCCTGCTCGGAAAATACGCATTTTTTCCTCAAGTCTGTTGGACTAATGTTTACAGGCGGCTTGAATCCAAAAATTAGTCAATTATATTCTCGTCCAAAATTACCGCTCGGCGGCGCCGTCCAATCATTGAGCCCTTTTATTAAATGGGACCACAGCGCGAATTGGAATGTCGCAGAGCTACGAGAAGGAGATAGTCCGCAGGTTACAATTAACTTGACTAACTCCAAGCTCGCATTCTATGGTGGATGGACAATAAATGGGAAAGTCATATTTCCATGGTCGGGCTTCCTCTATTTGGTCTGGAAGAAAATGGCTCAAAGGAAACTGAAAACAGCGGATGACCCAATCACTTTTGAAAACATTGATTTTAAGGAAGAAGTAGCCGTTCCTGAAGATGGCGTAATGGTGTTCAATGTGGATATTCATGACGGCGGGAGTTTTGAAGTCACTCATAATACCAAGTCCATTGTAACTGGAACTGTGCATTTTAGAGAGTCAGAAACTTTTGATGTCGAAGATAATCCCAAGCACTCTGATGCAGTTGTGTTAAAACCGGAATTCTACAAAAATCTCCAACTAGCTGGGTGTACATTGTCTAATTTCTGCAAATCAATAACCCAAGTGGAGGAGAATGGTGGCTGGGCCACCGTGTCTTGGCAGGATAATTGGGTTTTGCTCCTGGACAACCTGCTACAGCTCCAATTTTCTCAAATTTTGTCCACCGCGGCAGGACAGCACAATTATTTTCCACGTTCTATTGATAAAGTTACTATCGCACCCCGGCGCTTCAAAGACAGTTTGACAAATGACTTGATACCGAACATTATTGTGAGACTTGATAGTGATTTGAAATTGGTGCATTGCCATGGTGTTGAAATTCGGGGAGTGGAATTCTGTCGACGGGAAAACCATTCTTCGGTACCAATTAGTGATATTTCAAATTGTTTCAACGATAGGGAAATTATAGAAAGAATACTGTTCGAAAAAGGTACGCCCCTTGATGGGACATCGCTAGTAGTCCGGTCGTTTAACAACCAGTCTCCTCCACACTGGCTAATAGGGGAATTTGTTGGGAATCGCATCGCCGATGGCAAGCAAGTCATTGGAATGGTGTCGGTTAATTCTTCAGCAACTCCTACCAATGCCCTGCCAAAATATTTATTATATCAATGGATAACTCCGAAAAATTGGTCAATAGCAGAAGCGGCTGAAATCCCGATCCCGTATGCAATTGCGTTCTACGCCCTCCGCTGTCGCGGTAAAATTCAACCACATCAGAGTATTTTAGTGCACTGTGGAGCAGAACCCATCGGTCAAGCGGCCATTGCAGTCGCGCTCAGTTTAAAATGCAGAGTCCTTACCAGCGTGAGAAACGAAGCTGAAGAAAAACTTGTGCTAAGAGCATTCCCATCATTGAATATCACGGATATAGCAAGACATGGAAATTCTCAAAGTTTCGAAAAACTTGTCCAAGCAAAAACTAAAGGTCAAGGTGTGAATACAGTTTTGAATTTTTTAACCGGCGAAGGTCTAGAAGCATCCCTACGATGTTTGGCGGAGTACGGAAAATTTCTTCATGTTGGAAATGACAAGCTCTTCAGCGACTCCATTGGGATGTCGATATTTTCGAAGAGCGTGGCTTTCCATGGAATTTCCCCAAATTCATTCTTGACGAACGGAAAACTTTTGGACACAATTTCATCTTTTATGCAGACTGGGTTGTCGAGTGGTGTTGTCCAGCCATTCGTGAAAGACGTTACTTACAAGAGCATTTTTTAAACTTAATTTTACTGCATTTCTACCTTTATAAGCTTATAGCTTAAGTATATAGCAATTATTCCGGGATTAACGACTTCAAAAATATAAAACTAAATAAATATAATGATTTATTATTTCACTCGTGATTTATTATTTTACTGGCAATTTATTATTTGAATTCGAAAATGAGAGAAGGATAGGAAGGCGTATGTAGATATATTTTTTATTAGAAGGATATATGTAAGTAGGCACAATGAAATGAATGAATAAAATCAAACCTTTGGAACATTAAACTTAATTTATTCGTTTAATTGTCATTCGCTAAAACTATGTATATATCTATATTTAAGGTATTTATTTGGAATAATTATTTAGCAATCGTAGTAAATAAATGTAATCTAAAAAGCATTCAAAATAAATCGAGGGTAAATAATATTTCTGCGACGTAATAAAAATATATAAACTATGACTTGTTCGAAGTGCTAAATAAATATAGAAAGTATACATAATAGGAAAGTTTTGGAATCAGTTTTAATCAAGTCAACTCCTTTCCTTGGCCCTTGATCACGGTCCTTGGCATAACGGTCCGGAGAAGAGGTAAGATTGTTCTCCAGTCGTAGGAATTAGATATTTCCAAGGTATATAAATGCTGAAGAGAGTTGCTCACAACTTGTACAGAAAGTCCTTCGCTCTGTAATGAAAGCGAATATATCCAAATTTGATTTTATATAGTTGTTTATTTCAATGTGTGCATTATTAATTGATAATAAAATAATTTTATAAAATAAATAATATAAATATAACGTACCCAAGGGAATTTGAGAGACTTGAGATTCGGAATGCGAGCCAAACAATATTGAATTGATTCATTGGAGATAGAACCGCCTCGCTTTATGACAAGGGATTCTAAACCTGGAAATAAAATTGTAATGATTTAATTAAATTACTTATTCCTTTAGACCTGGTTAAACCATACACATCGTCGGTAGAGATGCAAGGTGAGTTATCTACATATGTGCGTCTAGCTGCAAAGCGGAACTTCCACCATCATTTTAAGTGCAAGGTATATGGGATAACCAACTATAATTTACACCTTCAGTTTAAATTTTAAATACAAAAGTTCCCTCTGTTTTCAGTTTTTAATGCACTTTCAACGCAGGGTATCCCACCTCTGCACTGAATTTATGGTGGATATCATATATTGCATTTATGTCCAAATGGAGATCTAGTCCACTTTGAATCTCCGCCTCCACCGACGATGTGTTATAATTTTCCACATCTGAAAATCTTCAATGACTCTGCAATTTTACAACTATTATCGTTAACAAGAAAAGAAAGGAATAATTATTAATAATTATAAATATTGTTCCCTTACTTTGAAAATCCATGATGGAAACCATGCGGGGAAAGTTTTGTGCAGGTCCTTCTGCGTTTAATTCCTCCATGGTTGCTCCTGCCCAGACTTCAAGCGGGACAATTCCATGAAGTTTAAGAAATTTTAGGTGAGGATAGGCTTGGTAAACATTCGCGAATTTAGGTGAAGTCCATTTTTGAATGGGATGAGCCAAATCGATATGGAGATGCTTGACGTTTGGAAATTTTTCCGCCAAAACTGCTACGCGCGTTGCAAATAAACCATCTTCCCCTATAACAAATCTATTCGACGTAGTGATACAAGCACCAAGTTTCTGAACTCCTTCATGAGGGACAGCTTCGACGAAGTTGCTCAGGTTGAAATATCTGATTTTAATCACTTCCAAGCTGGGGAACTCGTTCGGGGAAATGTTCTTCAGTTCCTCCCACCTGTAGAAATAACTTGACAGGTTCTTCAACTTCGGATAGACCCCTCTGCCAAGAATATTACAGGAAAACACTTCCAGGCTCTCGATGGTTGATGATACATTCGTATACAATCTGCACAATTGTTGAAAATACCTTTCGTCACATCCCTCCTTCGTATCAATGTGTAAGTACTTCAACGATGGAAATTTTACAGCTGCCAATTCATCCAAAAATTTAATTCTTAAACCTTTTTCGATGAACAGTCGAAGTTTTCTCATTCGTGTCAAATTCAAGCTCAGAAAAGAGGTAAAACATGATGCGGTAAATATATCAATTTTCAAACTTGACAGTGGCAAACCCATGGTCACCCTCTTTATAAGCTCAACATGGTCACAGTTGTGATCGCTAACCCAACAAGTAAAACCCGAGATACTTAAAGTGTGCAAGGCTGACAGCTGGACTTCCGAAAACACTACGTGTAGGTCATTGATATTATGCCCAGTAATTTCCAATTCAGTAATTTCTCCTTCCTTTGCTTTTAACAATCTCCTCACTCTTTCCAAACCTTCCCCACCATCAATGCGGACACTAAAACGCTTGATTTCCAAGCCCGAAGTCAGGATTCGATCATGAAAAATCTCCTGATAGTCCATAGCAAACACTTGGGCATGCTTGAACGGTGAGGGCAGAGATGTTTTATTTTCTGCTTGAACGGTAAGAAAATCTCCTATAAGTTCATTAATTCCCCCACTGAATTTTACGACCGACAATTTTCGCAGAGCAGCGCAAGCCTCGAAGTTCCAATATTTGTTAATAAATCTACATTTCTTCAAAAGCTCGATGTCGGTGGTGGATTCGATGAAAATCTTTGCGACCTATTGATAAAATACAATTTAAAGAACAAACATTATAACAGCACCAATTTAGTTTGGAAAAACTAACAAATAATTAAAGCACGTTGTAAGCATTTAAAGTTACCAAAGTCGGCATTCCATCTTTAACTTGCATCAAGTCTTCATCGGCATTGTTGGTTCCTTGATCCACAGATTTCGGGTCCGTTGGTTTATCCCCAGAATCTTCTTCCACATTACAAAGTTTAAGCTTCTTGTTCTCCGACATTATTACTGCTTGCAGGACTCACTCAGATAATTTTGTTGCTAGATAGTGAAATGCAATAACAATGACAACATTAACCAAATCAAATTAACTACATTTCTGTATTTACAAATTACAAATTATGATCTTTAATTTTATTATAAATCAAGAACATACAGAAGTATCAAATAACGTCTTTACCATTTAACAACTGCAAAAATTAAAATACAAACTCAAATTCCAAATATTGAATGAATAATGAAATATTAGATAATAGAATACACAGTTGACATTATTTTTGGAGCATAAAATTTATCTCGTAAACGAGAATCCATGAGTCAAGTTTCCTATAATATTGAAACATTTCAGGAATTCACAAAAGAATTCTTTACTTACTAATTTACAAAACCAAGGCTTGACAGTTATGCCAATCCTAAGGTGCCGGATGACATTACCAAAATGAACCCGAGGCTGACAAAATTAAGAAAATAATTTACATTATAATTTTAATCTGTCGACATTAATTTACTGAGAAGATTGCAATACTTCGATTTTTGAAACCTGCTTCTCCCAAAAATGGAATCTAAAAACTCCCGCCGACCAAGGATATATTTTTAAGCTGAGACAAATACATATTTATGCTGCTACTTGAGTGTAAGGTAAAGGTAAGAGGTAAGTAAGGTGGGTTATCTTCATATTTCTTAAATGCAAAATGGGTTATCGACACCATCATCATTCTAAGTGCAAGATGGCCTAGAAATCTTAAAGGCGTTTTCATAAATAGACACATTAATTTTGCATGCCTGGAGGTGTAAAATTTTGGTTTCAATTTCAATGTTGCAGATTTTCCCCGTTAATTATTCATGCACTAATGTATGAAAGTTCTTGTGTCATATCACGTAATAATATTCCTACCAACGTTCCTTAGAACGACGAGAATACCTACCGGTATTTTATTTGTAGTAGTTATTATTAAAATATAATTCGCTTTCAATTAAAAATTACTTGTACTTATAATGTAAAAGCTTATCATTGTGTTCGTTGATACTTGTTTTAACATAAGTCATTACCTAGTTAGCAAATTATTTGGGTTTTAATAGATACGAACGTACTCTGAAATGTTACCAACAATAAAAGTAGATAAATAATTAATGTCCCTGGACACGAGACATGTTAAAAATACATGTCGTCGGCCAAACCTCGGGAGGTGCTATAATCGTTTCCACCTAATCTCTTGATGTACCAAAACGGGTTCTCGTTAATTCACCAAACTCGGATTTTGGCACATCCTCAGTTTAGAAGTTTGAGCAACTTTGTTTTGGTACACTTTCAGATTAGTGTAAAACCATTATGGCATATCCTGAGGTTTGGCCGACGATGTCTTCCATAGTGTGGACCTGTTCCTGTATGGGAGCTCACAAACAGGAACGACTCGAGTTTCTGGACCTGGTCCTGTACCCAAATACCTGGGTTGTTCCTGTACCGGTGCCCATCCCTAAACTATGAATTTCAATATTTACACCTTATTTATTTTGATTATTTTATTTCTAATCTAATCATGTTTCGAATTAAACGGATACGTGGTTTTTAGTTAACAATAATTTTCTTTAGTAGCCAAGCTTTCGTGCACAATCTGTGAACATCAATATTTTATTTATAACATTCGTAGTATGTAAGTAGCGTACAAAAGAAGTCTTATATAATTTTTCAACAATAATATTTATGTAATATATTGCATTTGACATAATAAAAATAAATTAATTACAATTTGTCCGGACGGCCGTATTATACAAGTACAAGGGAAGAATGGTAAGCAACTACGTTTTTAAATCAAATTTAATATGTAAAACTATTTCCTTTGCCCTTGATAATGGTCCTAGGCATAGAGGTCCGGAGACGACGTAGTAATTCTTCACGTCCATAGGGATTAGATATTTCCAAGGTAACCAAATGCTGAAGAGACTTGCTTACAACTTCTTCACATATTGAAAAGTCCTGCAAGGAAAGGGTATACAAGTTTGATTTCATAGATGTTTAATTCATTGTCTACACTGATTATAAAAGTTATTTTTCAAATTAATTATTGAAAACGTTTTTAATAAAGTACCCAAGGGAATTTGATATACTTGAGATTCGGTATACGACCCAAACAATTCCGCACTGTCTCATTATCAGGGTCTCGTTTTAAGACAAGGGACTCTAAATCTGGAAATAAGTACGTAATTAAAACATTGTATTAAACTATCTATATTCATTTATACCTGGTTATCCAATCATATCGTCGGTGGAGACGCAAAGTGTGCTGTCTCGTCTGTCTGGCTGCAAAGTGGGACAACCACTATCATTTTAAATGTAAAAGGTATGAGATAGCTCCACTATAATTTACAAGTTCAGTAACTTTATGCACCAGTAGTTTATGACCATGTAACTACAAAGCAATGTAAACAATAGGAGAAAAGAATTATGTATTATATAATTTTAAAATATTGTTTCCTGACTTTGAAAATCCATGATGGAAACCATCCGGGGAAGGTTTTGTGCATACCCTTCTGTGTGCAATTCTTTCTTTGTTCCTCCTGCCCAGGCTTCAAACGGTACAACGTCACCAATTTCAAGAAATTTTAAATGCGGATACGCTTGGTAAACATTTAAGAGTTTGGATGACGTCCATGGGACGATATTCCCGTAATCACTAACCAAATTTATATTCAAATGCTTGACGTCCGGAAATTTTCTTGCCAAAACTGTCATGCGCTTTTCAAATTGCATGTCCCCTTCAACAATATGATACGATGTAACAACAATAACCTCCAGTTTCTGAACTCCTTTATGAGGGATAATTTCTACAACGTTGCTAAGGTCAAATCCCATTTTTATTTCAATCACTTCCAAGCGAGGGAACTGGTCAGAAGAAATTGTCATCAGGTCCTCCAACCTGAAGGCCAAACTAAGTTTCTTTAATTTCGGATAGATGCCTGTACCAAGAACATTGCACGAAAACAATTCCAGGCTCTCGATGGTTGATGACATGTTGATATATAATCTGAATTGTTCTTCTAAATACATGTCCGTGTAATTAATCTTCATCATAAGATAAAAGTATTGCAATGATGGCAACTGTACAGCTGCCAGTTGATCCAACAATTGTTTTTCATCACCGAAGTAAATAAACAGTCTCAGCTTTCTAATTCTTGTCAAATCCATGCTCAGAAAAGAAGAAAAACATAATGATGAAGTGATCTCAATTTTCAAACTTGATAATGGGGAACCCATCGTCGCCATCTTTATTTGCTCAAAGTGATCGCAGTCTTTCATGTTATCCGAGCAAACACAATCATCAATTGTCAACGCCCGCAGGGATGACAGTTTGACTCCGGAAAGTACAGCGTTTAAAGTTTTCATATATCGCCCACGGATTTCCAGTTCAGTAATTTCTGCCTCTTTTGCTTTTACAAATCTTCTCACGCCGTCTACTTCACCTTCAAAAACATAGACACTGAAACGCTTGATTTCCAGACCCAATTTCATGATTTGAGCATGCAAACATTCTTGACTACTACAGTCCAGTTCTGCATGCTTGAACGGGAATGGCAGGGATAACGCACTATTTCCATTTTGAACAGCAAGAAAGTCTTTTGCAGCACGTTCATCATCAATCATACAATTAATTTTTACGACCGACAACTTTCGCAGCGCCACACAAGCCTCAAAGTTCCAATATTTGTTAATAAATCTGTACCTCTTTAAAAGCTCGATGTCGGTGATGGATTCGATGAAGATTTTTGCGACCTAATTAATAAAGCAATTAAACATAACCTCAATTTAATTTGAATAAAAGTATTATAAATTATCCAATAATATTGAAAGTATTTGACTATACCAAAGTCGGCATTGAATTTTTTAACCAATCTTCTTCCCCAATTTTGATTTCTGGGTTTAGTGAATCTGGATAAATTGGGGTATTCCCGGAAACTTCTTCGTTATAACGCTTCAGCTTCTTTTTCTCCGACATTATTGCAGCGTTCGGGAAGCACACCGCTTTGGGGCTATTCAATGAAATGAGATGTATAATATGAATTGAATTGAAAAACGTTTACATTACTAAATGTTTATGTTTATAAAATCAATGACGAAGAGAAATGTAGAAAAACTGCAATATAACAACTATGAACCCAAAAATTAACTTTTATTCAAAACGTGTAGTGAAAATATGAAATGAATACAATACACATTGACATTATTTTGTAGCACACAAAATTTATCGTACACGATAATATATGATCTGTTTCCCATTTTGTAAAAATTGTAATAATAATTCCGAAAGCCAGGTAACAAGTCTCTACTTACTAATTTATACAATCGATCTTTGAAGGTTGTGACAATCCTAAGCTGCTGGACTACACTATTTTAATTGTCCTGAGTCAACAGTAAAATTATGGAAAATAACGGACTTCAATAATTCAAAGATTTGAAAATTTGTATAATGTTGGGGAAATTGTATCAATAATAATGATAATCAGCTTCCCCCGCAATTTGGAATTCCCGCCAACCAAGGAAAAATCTTTAATAAGCGAATCAAGCAGGTATAAGGGTATAACATATTTTATTTCTCTACATTTCGTACACAGAGCTGAATAAGCTTGAATAATTAAATGTAACTGTAACTAGTAACGTTAATAAAACTGTAAACTACCGCTATTAACATTTTGGACTGTATGTTGTGCTTCCGCATGTATCGGGGGTAGAGATGCAAAGTGGTTTATCTCCATGTGTGTGTGAGATATAATATTCATCATCATTCGAAGCCCAAGTTGGGATATCTCCACTCATTTACAAATAAACTAGTTGCAAAGCCTGTCAAAGACAGGCTACAATCTGAAACGTACGATTTTATGTGATGGGATCATATGCTTTCGC
>JAQGAK010004530.1:0-12024 GCA_034696945.1 Lipothrix lubbocki
TGGGTGCCTGAAAATCAATAGCAAAGGTGCGTGATTCTTTATGGATGGTTGCGTAAATGCATCACAAAGGTACGTGATGAAATAGACGTTATAGTCATTGGTTCTGGTCAGTTGACCCATAGAAATGAAAAAGAATACCAAAAGAGAATGCTTTCTATCTTCTAAGACATTCAAGGTTTTTCCTATATACAAACTATGAGTCCTTGTGGTAGAATTTCAAGATTTCTACTAATGTAAATGAAGGTATGTGGGGAATTTCACGGTTTTTGAAACAACTTGAGGTTTTGTAATGATATTGAGGCCACTTCGTGAAATTTTAGATTTTTTATAGAAATTGAGGCCCTGGAAGAAAATTCACGGCTTTTATAGAAATTGAGGCCACGTAGAAAATTTCAAGGTTTTTTATACAAATTGAGGCTCTGGAAGAAAATTCAAGCTTTTTAAAATACAAACGAAAGTACATATCTTGAGATATTTCCAAATTTTGTATACACATTGCGGTCATTTTGAAAAATGTAAGGTTTCTTGTCCAAATTGACGTTTGGTACTGCGAGGGCAAATTCAAGGTTTTGCATACAAACTAAGGTCCCATATAAGGAAATTTCAAGGTTTTTGAACCAAATTGACGTCTCTAGAGGGAATTCCATGCTTTTTTATAGATACATACAAACTATATCAAGCTCCATAAGAGAGCGTCATATTTTTAAGCCAAATTGAGGTCCAAAGATGAAATTTAACGGGTTTTTACTTAAAATGAGGAAACACAAGGGTAAGTATATTTTACCACGCTATTAAGAAATCTAGGAAGATTCCTTGTGATTTATACTACCACTAATAACATTTTACCTCAATAAAGCTTTGCTTTCATTGATAAAAAATTCCCACAATTTATTTTTGAACTTCCTTAAGAAATCCCCTTGTACAGCATATATGGGCCTCCTTACCATATAAGAACAAACTTTAAAAATCCCTTCAAAGAATGGTAAATAGACGAGGAAGAGAGGATCGCAGCAGCAGCCTTTCCCGGAAAAAAGCCTAGAGAGGAAAGAAAAATGTGAATACGAAAATAAGGAGAGACAAGGGAAAGACAAGGGAGCATTTATCCCGGAAAATGCCATCTCATCATATGCTTATTATATGTAGGAGTATGAGTTGGAGTAGGAGGAGGATAAGGAACGGAAACTGTTGGACGAAAGTTGCTTTTAAAAAATGGAGCTCATCAAATCATCCCAAGCCTGGAGTTGGTAACAATTTACTTCTTTTTTTTCGCATATCTATTCAAGTATATGTACGGTATATAGATTTTCCTTTTTTTTATACCCTACCTTCCCCCCTTCACTCATCTATTATCATGGAAAATGGCGTGTATATTTATACGGAGATGAGATTGCTCTGAGCGGAATTTCCTGCTGCTGCTGCTGCCGCTGATGCTTCTCTACTTTTGCAAGAGTTGAGGAATCTAAATGTATGGGATGGGTTTAAAATGAGCGGAGAGGGCAGAGGGAAAGAGAGAGAGAGAGAGAGAGAAAGCGAGGAGCTCATGGAAAGATTCTTTAGGTAAAACAAACGAGCCCGGCTGAGGATTTGTCAGGCTCCGTCTAATGAATTACCTATTCAAATAGACTTTATCAGGGTCCCAGGGAGATGACGACGGTGCTTTCACAGGAGTCATAATCGTAGATCGTGAGCAGGAAATGTTCGACATGTGAGCCATCGCCCCGGCCCTTGCTCTTGTTCTTCTTTCCTCCTCCACATTTAGATGCATTTAGAGACACTGGTCTGGTTTATATATAGTGCTATTACATGTACATACATACATATATGCATATAATATACATGCACATACATACGCATATAGTACACACATACTTACGTACACCTACTACAAGTCTATTACAAGTACTACAAGGCAGCACAGGAGGCATGAAGATAAAGGCCTCGTGATTTGTGAGCAGAGGGATGCGATAACAACACATTGGCAATTAGTCCACACCATTAGTTTATGTCCTTGTTTTCTCTACAATGTGCGCCTCCGAGCTTTTCTACCGCCATCGCCGTGTGACACACACACATGCATACACACCACACACATACATACACATAGTCAGCGACTTTTTCAATTTACACGCCGAATTCCTCAGGCCTCCCTCCCTCCCTTTCACCCTCCCAATCCCTACACGCTGAGCTTACCTGTGATATCCTTGCTTCTGGGTTGACAGTTTTAATTTTTACAATTTTTTGATTCTAGATTTTGCATATTTTTGAAATTATTTTTTCATTTGTGGTGTTTTTGTATCATGTTTTGTATTTGTGGTGTTTTTTGTATCATGTCTTGTATTTGTGGTGTTTTTGTATCATGTTTTGTATTTGTGGTGTTTTTTGTATCATGTTTTGTATTTGTGGTAATTTTTGTATCATATTTTGTATTTGCAGGGTTTTTGTATCATGTTTTGTATTTGTGGTGTTTTTTGTATCATATTTTGTATTTGCAGGGTTTTTGTATCATGTTTTGTATTTGCAGTGTTTTTGTATCATGTTTTGTATTTGTGGTAATTTTTGTATCATATTTTGTATTATTTTGTGAAAATTGTGGAAACATTTTCATATTTTCCCCACCATCCCCGCACCGTTTCATAAAAGATTCCGTCGTATAAAACCTTCCCCGCCATAATTTTGTTGTTGCGTTATCCGAAATTTCTCCCAATCCGCCCGCACGATATAAATCCCCTCTTAGCACGGTTGAAAGAGGTTGTTGGGCTTAAAAGGTAGGAGTAAAATGGATGGAGGACCCCAGCGGCAATATTGCGTCTATCAGGAATGTCAATCTGGGAATGGGCCATTGGACGGGAATTCGCCTTTTGGCAGGAGGAAGGAGCGGGAACAAATAGACGGAGCACAGGAGTGTCATAAAAGTGCCGTTTCCCCACATTTTAGCAGTGATTAGCTTAAATTAAATTGTTATGGAAATGGCTCAGAGAACATACAAAAGTCCCTGGGTTTCCACTTCTTTTTAAACACCTACAGCAGCTTCTACGTACGCAGGGGAAAATACATATGTACATACATACGTCCTTATATACATACAATAAATAGATACAAAGCATGGATGTACATATTTATGTATTTAATACATACTGTAATGCATATGTAACCGACGTTATTGAACCCCTGGAAAGAGAAAATAAATACACTTTCCCTATATAAGCCTTCACACTACTTTCCCCTAAGGCCAGCCATAGGAATTTTACATTTGTCTGCTGATTCTCCGTCGTTCCTACGTTTGCGGAAGCTGATTTTCCTCCTGGTCCTGGTGAAAGTACAAAGACGGAAGGAGCTCCGACGAGAGAGTTCTGGAGAGATAATGTTTTGTGTGTTTGTTGTTTCGACAAGCCTCACTTTCCCCAGGAAGACAGGCCCTAATACCGGATTAATCTTAACTGTTATGGGAGATGTAAACCAAGCCGTAATCACTTGTGTACATCTAAACTACATTCGAGGACAAATGAGGATGAGTGTGCTCCAACCTTTCTTCTGCCCACACACACACACACACACACACACACACACATGTCTGTCATTATGCAAAGTATGGCAAGAGAGGATTTTCTCTTCGTGTACCTTCCGGTCATAATAATGCCTTGTTTGGCTTCCTGGGGACGATCAAGCATTCCTGTCCTCACTTTCCTTCTTTATACACCATCAGTTTTCAAAATATTTAGTTCACATTTGAATATTTCCAGGGGGTTTCAATGGAAAAACATGGGATGAGGCACCATGAGGTTTTTTTATATTTCAAAAGGTTTTAAAAAATTACAAAATAATTAAATTCAAATTACATTTAATAAAACGGGAGTTAAATTTGAACTTAAAAATTAGCGGGAATTCAAATGAAGATTAAAAAATTAGCGGCAATTTTAACATTTGAATTTAAAAATTAGCGGGAATTTAAATTAAGATTAAAAAATTAGCGGCAATCTTAAATTTGAATTTAAAAATTAGCG
Organism: Lipothrix lubbocki; assembly: GCA_034696945.1. Lineage (NCBI taxonomy): Eukaryota > Metazoa > Arthropoda > Collembola > Symphypleona > Sminthuridae > Lipothrix > Lipothrix lubbocki. The sequence goes on from JAQGAK010004530.1 coordinate 4,002, forward strand.
AGAATTTAAATCAAGATTAAAAAATTTGGGGCAATTTTTAAATTTAAATTTAAAAATTAGCGGGAATTTAAATATTTCAATATTAAAAGAATAAGTTACAATTTAAAAATTGGCGGGAATTTAAACAATTTATAAACTAATAAAGACAAGTTAAAATGTAGGTATTTGTCAATCTTAACAGATAATTTAAAAAATTAATATGAATTTAAAAACAGAACTTGAAAATGTGAATGAAATATTGCAGCATATAAACATAAAAAACAATTCCGCGGGTGTTAGAAAATACTTTTGAAACTTAAAAAAAGTGATTATTTTGTATTAAAAATTGATTTTATATTCAGAAAAACCCTAAGAATCTGAATCATTGTGTATGATCTATCTGTGAGAATAGAGAGGTGTGTTTGAATGGCCCCTGTATAGCTCCTCGTTGGCCGCCTAAATCCTTCCGTTGATCATGTGGGTCCGCCGGCGACGCCGTTATTTACGGGAGGATTGGGAATGACAGCAATTTTTCTCGGGGAGATCCTCCACAGCGGACGTGGGGGAATCTGTGTGATAACATCTTGCGAGGTTGGGAGTGAAAAATTGCGGAAAAAAAATTGAGTTTAAAAAAATGAGCAATAGCGAAGTTATAGAACAGAGGTTTTAAAATATTAAGGGTATATATTCGGGATAATCCTAAGGGTTTTTCGAATGAAAATTATTATTAAAATTTAATTTCAGAAATATTGCAGATAAATTTTTCCAGTTGGTCGAATTTGATTTAAAATATGAATTTAAAATTTTTTACTCATTGATTTCTATTATTGTAACTTAAAAATTAAAAATACACAAAATTGAAAAACCTCACCGTATGTCCAAGGAATTTAAAAAAAACCAAAAATTCTAGAATAGAAAAGATTTTAGATCAGTAAAAAAATAAGAAATCAGACATGCGACGACGGCCTCCTTTAAGAGGATGAGCTCTGGAAAGTCATGGAATCAAAAAGTGGGAGAAAAGGAAGGTGGGGAAAAGTAAACGGAGCGACAGGGAGGGTCGTGGAGGAGGCTGATTGATGGGCTGATTCAGGATGAAATCAAGAAAGAGAGATCCGGAGGGGTAAATAAAGAAGGAAAATTGAGAGAAAATCAGACAAGTAGAGGAGAATATAGCTTTTGTAGTATAGTGGAGCGGGATGAAGACTTGGAAGAAGAAAGAGGCGAAGAAAGTAAAGAAGAAGAAGAAGAAAAAAATAGTGTAATGAGCCCATGCGATACACTTGACAAGAGGAAGTTGTCAGTTTGAGACTTGAATATAACAGAGCCTCCAATATATAAACTCGTACGTGTCAAACTGACTTTCCTTTGAAAATGATGCAAGAGGCCTTTTACGGGCGACTTTTCCCACTTGATTTTCCAGTCAGATGGCCGCTGATTGCCAAGCACATATATAAAGACATGCCGACGTAACATGCTTCATGTGTGTGAGTGTGTGTGTGTGTGGTGGATTCTTTTTGTACGTTGTAGGCCACTAACTTTTATATGTCGTAGGCTATTTCTAATACTAATAGGCCCTTTCGGCTATATTTCGTATTTCATATTTGAGTGTTAAATATTTTTAAAATGTCATAAGCTGTTGCTTGTCCGCTTACTTATATTTACGTAGAATGTAATTATTTCATATGCCCGCAGTAGAATATGTTAAGTGTAGTAGGCTTTATTATTTGGTTTATTTTAAAATTCAGGCTCTATAGGCAATTTTATATGCCTATAGAGACTATCAAGTGAGGCATGCCTATGTATAGGCTAATTCAAAAATATCAAATAGGCACTGTCATGGTGAACGTAATTTCACAAAATACAAAACAGGATCTTTTGTTTGCAGTAGGCCAGTTTTATATATTTGTCTTATAGGCTTTTTTATAACCCACAAAACCATTTTAAATTATGCAGTAAGCACGTTTTAATCTTGTAGGCCATTTTGAATTTGCCTAGCAGACCATATTTTATACTCCGTAGATCATTTAAAATAATTTACTCTGAAATGCAACAGGCCATTTTAAATAATCCAGTACATATTTTAAAACTCAGTCAATAGGCCATTTCAACAAAATTTCCATTGTAAGCCAGTTTACATGCCATTTAGGCCAATTTAAATGATCCAGTAGGCATTTTTATATCCCGTAGGCCATTTGAAAAACAATTACTGAAGGGGCGCTTACATGCAACAGGCTATTTTAAATGATCTATTAGCCAATTTTAAACCTCATATAGGCCATTTCACCAAAATGTACATTGTAGTCCTGTTTACATGCCGTAGGCTAAATTAAATGATCAAGTAGGCATTTTTAAATGCCCTAGGCCATTTCACCAAAATGTACATTGTAGGCCTGCTTACATGCCGCAGGCCAGTTTAAATTATTAAGTATAAGCACATTTAAATGTCATAGGATATTTTAACACAATTACACTCCATTCCTGTTTACATGCCTTAGGCCAATTTAAATTATCCAGTAGGCACTTTTAAGGCCTATAGGCCATTTTAACAAAATTTACACTATACATATGGACCTGTACAGAACGCAGGCCATTTTATATGACCAAGTAGGCCCTTTTAAATCCTTTAGGCCATCACACCAAAATTTACATTATATGCCTGTTTACATGCCGTAGGCCATTTTACATGATCAAACGCCATTGAAAAAATAACATCTATTGCAATATACAGGCCCAAGTCTTTTTATAGAACGTGCATATATAGGCCGTATTTGAAATATAAGTATAGGTACATGCCTACGGCCTACGGCCTAAGGCAGCACGCACTTTATGAATTATGCTAGGCAGGATCCCATTCAGTAGGCAATTTGAGTATTTTATGCTGGATATTTTTACATCCCGGATTCCTTTATAGCGGATCCCTTTGGCTAATCGTAAGTTGTGTATGTGTGTCGTAGGCTAAACTGTTTGGATTAAGTAGGCTAAATTTTACACTCGTTGAGGTTTAAATACGTGTACAGTATAATATATAGACTACGTGCTTTCCATGTAAGTATAAATGTTTTCCCTGATGGTATAGAAAGCAGTGGGCCGCAATTATACAGCGCGTAGAGACGATTTGGAAAAAAAACATGCAGAGCCTCATTGATATGCCGTGTAGGTTGTATGGCCCACATACGCAGTTTATATAGGCCCCCGTATTTACATACAACCTGCCATGTTCATGCCGACAGACAGCAGAGGCAATCTGTGTATACACAGTAGGTTACAATTTTAAGTATTTTTACGGACCGCTCCTTGTCTGCACGATTGCCTTTCCTCCCTCGTCGTCGTCCGAGACTTCACATTTACTAAAACTTGACTCCGCTCCATGCCAACCCAACTCTTTAGACTCTTGACTGTAGGGACATGAAGCAAAGTCAGATTTTTCACTCAGCAAATCAACTTGCGACTGCTTCTTCTTCTCTCTCTCTCTTTTCCCAAGTCATGCTCGTCATGTTCTGCCTGTCAATGTCTCCGCGCGGCCCAAATACTCCAGAATTCATTTGTGTAAAATTACGGACATAACTTTCCTCCGCACGCCTGAATCCTCTCTGGAGTTTTAATTGTTCAACTTCCACGATGCCGGGGCCTCTCTTTCTTTTACTACGTCGACGACCCAATGGAACGTTAATGAATAGAAATTCCATTAAAGTCTTTACTCTCCAGCAGCTCGCAATCTCTTCTTCTCCTATATCTACTGTAGAGTAAATGTAGGAAAAATTTTAGTACACCGGGAAATCCAAATTGTAGTCATTAAATTTTGATCTCACTCACTCGTCCCAAAATTAAAATCACGGGCCTCAATTTGTTCCTCGGACTAAACCCACACGGTCAGTATTTAAAATTGGGGCCGAAATTATGATTTTTAATTAGCCCCGCTAAAATTGTACAAATTCAAAAATTTGAATTCCTGCAAATTTTATTATATTTTTTATACAAAATTCTTTTTTAAATGATTATCAAAAATTAATGGTTTATTATTTAAAACAAACTAAATATTTAAAATAGTTTAAAATTTATTATTTTTTTTATTTAATATTTTTCATTATAATTCAAAATCCCTGTTATAAAAATTCTCCCTCCACGAATTTTCTCCATATAAAACTGATAGAGCTACAATATTTTATGTAAACCAAAAGCAGGGACAATCTCTTTAATAATACTAAAGAGTTGTTATACAAGGGGAAAGTTTGCGGCGCGGGTCGGGATTTTTCCAACGACACAAAAGAAAACTCACCCTTGCTATACATACATGCAACTTTGCTTATTATATACATATATAGATATATTATATACATGTATAAAAGAATATCTGAAAAGATTTCTCCCCATTATATTGATTCGTGTCTGATAAATAAATTATACCTGAGACAGTCCCTTCCCCGGTCTTTTAAATATATAAAGCCTATATATATATATATATACAAACTATATATATCTATGCATTTTTATATAAATTACACTATATTTTACTATAATTATAAACACTGCCCCCAATATATTTTCATGTTCCCCATATATACTTCAGTATGTTATCTACATATATGCACGTATACATATACCTATACTAACGTAATGCATATCCATGTAAATACATATAGGTATAGGTAGGTATCTGATATGCTTGTGTGTGTGTATAAATAAGATATACAACTTTCCCTCTTAAATTACACGAGGAGAAGATGCAAAGAATGAAAGTAAAATTTTTCAGATAAGCGCTCCTATGTGTGCTCCTTGCTTTTGCCGTGGAAATGTGGCCAAGGATGAATGAGTTGGCTTGTTATCCTTGCCTGTCCCCGTCTTTCGTCGCGGTTGGCATCCTTTGACAGCCTGTCTTCTCCACATTTGGCAGACTGAAGGAGCAGAGACCGAGAGGACGGGAGATAAAACTTGCAATAATATGAGAAGTCGTTCATATCACTTTCATGTCTTCTTCGTATTCTTCCTCCTCTTGTTAACCAACCAACCTCACGGCCCGGGCCGCCATAACCTTTGCCTCCCCACCCCAACTTTTTTTTTTTTTCAATAATACCATGTTAACGAATGCAAATTTCATACATGATTTTTCTCATGTTAAAATGAATTTAAAAAATGGATTATTTAAAATATATTCCAAAAATTGAATTATTCAAAATAAAATCTACAAATTGGATTGTTTTAAAAAAATTTAAAGAAATTGATTATTTAAAAAAAATTTAAAAAATGGATGTAATTAAAATTTTGATTTAAAATAATTGTTGAAGAAATGGCCTGTTTAAAGTAAATTCAAAAAGAAGATTACAAGCCGTAAAATATTCTCAAGTAAATTTTTTTAAGATTCTGAAAATCAAGAAAAATTTCCCCCAAGGGTTTTTCCAAGGAGGCCTGAAGCATTTGAAGCATCTCCGGCCTCCTCTTTGACAACTTGTGTCTTCTCTGTATGGTTATTAATGCAGCTTTTTGAAACAAGCTTGGGAGGAGGCCTCCCTCCATGGAAAGTACACAAGTACAAGTACACTACTACTGCTGTAATAGTGGAAGGAGCGTGGGGAGGAATCTGTGTGGGAAAAAGGAAAAGATACGCGGGGGAGATTGCTTATCTCATCCACCCATCAGTCATTCCCCAGCGATCGATCAGGCCTGGCTATATATACAGAAATATTATATAAATATCCATCTCTCTAACGAATACATATGTATCCGTCATATTATTTGTCACCTTCCGTAACGGAACCCACGTACCTATGTATTGGAGGAAGAAACCTTGTTAGAGCCGCTCAGACTTGACTTCCGAATAATTATTAACCTTTTCCTTGAAACAGCAAGAATTTTATTGGTACAAATTGGAGGAAATTGACACCTGGGTTTTGTTTCTCTCATCATCAGCTCCTCTGTCATCCTGTCATTCCTCGGTGTAATCCATTCCCTCTTTTGTTTTTACACTTGTTCATCTTTCACAGATGATTTTCCTGATATGTACGATAGCTCTTTGTTTCTTTTCCTTTTGTTTTTACCCCCGCCAACTTTCTCTTCCTTCCGAGGCCAATCCGACTTTAAAGAGGGGGACAAAAAGAATTTTTACGTTTATGCTTGGCCTCACGTTGCTTTTAAAATCTTTTGTTAAAAATCTCAATGTAGATATCATCACTCATAAAATCTTTTCCTTCCCAAAAATCTCACAATACCCCCTAAACAACTTCAATAATTGAACAATAATAATTTATTATTATCGTTGTTTATTTTTGGAGAAAGTAAGGGATCTTATTTTGCCCCAAATTATTAATTTTCTGACCAATCTCACTGTACCCCAAAAACGGTTTCTCCTATCCTAACACAGAAATGTAAACTAATCAGAATTGTACGTTGATTTTGCTGCCAAAAATTGATATCTTACGTTACCCCATACAGTTCCTAATGCATTTGCACATTGCCCCGAAATAATTTCTACAATTTTGGATTGCCCCAAAAAATTTATATAATTTTGAATTTACCTACCTCATAACTGTTTAATACAAGTTGCGTATTACCCCAAAATAATTTTAATAATTTTACATTGCCCCGGAATAGTTGCTAATAATTTCATATTACCCCAGAACAATTGTAAATTAATTTCACATTGCCCCAGAACAATTCTTGATGAATATCGGAGTGCCCCTAAACAAGTTCGTATATAAATTTCACATTGCCCCAGAAAAGTAATTCCCTTACGGAAACAAAAACAAACAATTCTGGAGGAAATCTCAATTCACCCTTGAAAAATCCTTGGTCTGTACAGAGCTCTGGCCAAGAAGAGAAATGGAGATGAGCAAATAGCGCTCTCCTCCCTCTCCTTCAGACAACAAAGAGCCTCCTGACCGGGAATTTCTCCATTGAGGAGACAAAAATAAGACTTTTTGTTCCTCTCTCCTCAGGATTCCACCCACGTGCAGCGGCATAATAAAGCCTCCGTTTCCCTTCCACAAGAGCTTGTTTAGGGTGCTAAAAGAAGGCGGAGAGGACCACTCGCACTTAATATTACGCCTGAATGACAGTCAGGAGTAGAAAGAAGAGAGAGAGAGAGTGAGAGACGTGGAGAGTCTGAAGGACTGCTTAGCTCGCATTATACAACCTTACATACGTACTACACACATGTACATATAGGCTATCTTCTACATTTTCTAGGTCGTATGTGTCGGCTAACTCCTTTTTAAATGCGGAGCTTTTCTCTCTAAAAAAATCAAGCAACTCAAGGAGTTCTTTTGCTCTCTCTCTCTCTCTCGGTACATTGAATTCATATACATACAAAGGCTTATGTACATACATTGTTATACTCACAAGGGCATATGTACGTACACATAAGTTATATATGTGTACATCATATATATGTATATACATACATTACGCATATGATGTACACATACCCCGAATAAAATTTACCCGGGTAATAATGGACAAAGAGTATAAAACCCGTATGTACATCATGCCTGCTGGACGGTGGAAGGCGGTGAATTTAAAAAAGCGCTAAAACGACCCAAAGAGTGTGTGTGAGAGAGAGAGAGAGAGAGAGAGAGAGAGAGAGAGAATTCGATGAGAAGATAGAAAAAATCGAGTGGAAAACTCCATTATTCCAGATATTTATTGGTTCCTTTGGCTTTCTTGAAAAACGTGTGTAGTGGCGAGGAGGAGACCTGAAGGCTTCTATAGTTCGCATGAGGCTCAAGTGGTTTTTACAGTGCGGAATTCACTTTGCGGGATTATAGCCGAGCACATAAGGACGGATTCACTTTCTTATAGCCATGCGTACATACTATACACTATACATATATGTTATGTAGTATACATACATACATGCTATATACTGTATATACATACTATACACTATACATACATACTATACACTATACTTATCTACTACATACATATCAAAAATAAGTAGGTAACACATATGCATTACTTGTACATATGTACATATGTCGTTGTTAAAAAGTAATGACAAGTTCATTCCTTACACAAAGGATTTTGAAGAAGAAATGAGTGAATGTCTTCA
>JAQGAK010004531.1:0-12017 GCA_034696945.1 Lipothrix lubbocki
CAAATTTTTGTTATATAGTACTGTGTCGTGAGGCAAATACCATAATGGTATCAGTGAAATAAAATTTCTTTCTCTCTTGTTACAGATGCAACATTAAAAATCAACAATCCTCATTTTGATGTTGATCGTAGTCAAGGACTTGCATAACGACAATATATTGAATATTATTTGTACACCCTATATATGTACACAATGGGGAAACCATGTGTCTCATGTTTCCCCGTTTATCTATTTTCATTAATTCATTCGAATGATATTAAGTAATCACTTACTATTCATTCAGGAATGTTAATTACATATGTATATCAACTGTAAATTAATTAATAAACAATCAATAAATAAATATAACACTTAATAATCAATAAAATAATAAATAAATAACTAAAATAATTAATAACTACTAAAACAAGTATGTAATAAATAATAAATAAAAAAATAAATAACAATTAAAATAATAAATAAATAATTAATAACTACTAAAACAATTATTAATAAATAATAAATAAAAAAACAAATAACAATTAAAATAATAAATAAATAATTAATAACTACTTAAACAATAATAATAAATAAAATAATTAATAAATAATTAATAACTACTTAAACAATAATAATAAATAAGATAATTAATACATAATTAATAACTACTTAAACAATAATAATAAATACATAATATTTTTAATAATCTGGTCTAATTGATCTGGTTTAACATATTTCCGCATTAGAATTTTATGCAAATGAGCTTCGAGGGCCAATGTTTGAATCTGAACGAAAGTTGTCGTTTCTTCAATTCAACAAATGGGATTTTAAAAACTTATTTTATTTAATTATTTATTTATTGCTTGTCGATTTGGCTGAAAAATTAATTGAATTTTGTAAAGTTATAGTATAACAATAAATTCAATTTATTAATTTAGCATGAGTGATAATCAGGTTCGGGTTAATCCACACAGGATTTTTTTTCAAATCCGCAATGACAAACAGTGGAAATCTTTGATCCCCAAAGATATTGCTATGCAGCCTGTAGGAGTAATTTTGTTTTTATTTATAATTATCAAAATTATGTTAACATTTTATGAGCATATACATGTCTTAAATATGTGTGATTTATTAATTAATGAATTCATTGTTATAGTAATCCGTTTGAACTAATTAGCTTTATTAATAATATTTCCAGGCTTGGATGCCGGCGGATGATCCCCCAACGTTGCATGAAGATTCGGATGAGGATGTGACGGTGGGTCATGTCAACAAGAGAATAGCGAGCATCCGGAGAGAAACGAAGGAATTGTGGAATGATAAACTTCTCTCTAAACTCGAGTGCATGTCCAAGGGCTGTTGTGACCAGTTCCCTTCATCGTTGTCTGGCGTCTAGAGACTTTAAAAGTAATGCGAGTTCCTTTTAAATAAATAAAGACATATACAATATCTTTTTTATTCGAGGCCAGCTCCAGAAAATATTAAAATTAGTAATATTATACTTCCAGATTATGTATCATCCGAAACTCAACGTCGTGGATTGTTTGGTATTCTCCCATAGAACACTAAATTACATTATAATGTGAAGAAACAGAATCATTATTAATTTGTCAAATCGATTGCCATCATATGATAGATACTCGGTTTTTCCTTATTAATATCCTTAATTTAAAAGAAATGGTTATTAAGTACATACTTACGATTAGTTGAAAAGCGTTTTAATCAAACTCTAAAGTTACTGTGAAAGGTATTCGTGTAATCAAACCTTTAGAATAAACCTAAGTTTTTCCCTTCTAATTCGATGTAACTTAATTATTATTATTGATATTGTCAAATCTAAACGTATTTTTAACTACGGAGCCCACTGCATTATTCATCAGATCAATTTGCAATCATCAGGACGGTAGTATTGAATGCTACGAAACTGGTTCTCTCATTGCAGAAACAAGGGTCAGATCGGTCAAATTACTACGTTGAGCTGAACCTTTACAAGTATAAGTTTACCAAGGTTCTACTAATGATCTAATTTTAATTAATACCTATAATTTTCAAAAAGGAATACACGCTATTGAATTTATTACAGGTATCGTTTGAACTCTTTTTATAGGTGGAAAAAAAGTAAACGCCAGTTGGGATGGTAGTCGACTCGAGACGATCTCGTAGTATCAAACTTCATTTTTAAACAGTTATTATTTTAGATTAAAACAAACCAGGAGCAACTGGAAAATTATTTAAAAGTTTAACTTACCACTTTTAAAACTTTAATACCCTAAGCTGTAGAGTAGACTGTAGGGGAATATGAGCGGTAAGATACTAAGGCATAAGGCTATATGTATAGGGCTACGGTGTCTACATGTTTACATGTACATAATATAATAAGTATAGGTTTGGTGATGTCCTGACTGACCCACACACACACTAGTAAAAGTACTAAGTACAAAGTACAAGTACACACCCCTGAAATTTATCAGATGAAATCAGATATCATCAGATTGACTAAAACATAAACAAGACTACAAGACAAACCAACAATAAACAATATGCAGTGTAGTGTAGCGAGAGCGAGCCGTAACGTAATAATAGGGTAATATGATATGAGCTATCAATTTTGAAATATTCAAAACATTTTAAAAACTCAACTTCTGCTGACTGAACTAATGAACAGTCAAACTCAAAGTTCATAGTTATATCATATAGTGCATAATGTAATAGTAACTAACACTAATAAATAGTTGCAAAGTTTCAATAACAAAGGGCTGAAACGGATGTCTGAAATCTGATGTCCAATAGGGGACATGAGAATCTTCGACCTGTGATTTGTGACCTTATGGTTTGATTGCTAATGTATCACTATGTTACATGCAATCATGTGACGTTTCCAGTAATATTACCAAAGTCTTCTTGTGGTGGCTTCACAAATTGGTAAGAACGATGACATGATAGTAAAGAGATACGTGAAGTATTTTTATAACGTGGTTGCTATTATTGTATCTTTCCTGAAAGGGTGGAATGAAATGAAAGTGAGCTTTCTATTGTTCAGCATAAGTGAGTTTTAGTGTAGTATAGTGAAATTATCATATTGGTGAAGGTTATAGTTTAGTCTTCAAATGATATTGCAAGCTTGGAATTGCAAGCACGTTGGTTAACCTAAAAAGCCTCACTCCCTCAAGTTTGGATTCGAAGTAATGAACAGCGATTCTGATTTTGTATTGTGATTCTTCTTTTTGGAAATTATACAGTGACTTAGCCACGACATGATTCTCTAATGATGAATGAACCTGAACCTGACAGCAACCCCATGATAAATGTGGTTAACTGGCCGGGAGAAATATCGGACACTCTTACAGTCAGAAGCAGAAGTCTGTTCAGTAAATCCACTGTACTTCGGACTAAGCGAATCCCTCTTCGAAAGTCTTCCAGGTACATTACATAAGGGGAAGTTTTTGATTACCTTTAATTACATAAAATGTTAAATGTATAATATGATGATAGTTTGGATTTATTTCCTTAAACGACTGAAAACAGTCATGTGGACTTCAAGAATAGCAACACGGCGACGACGTCTCTTCCTGCCGACTCGGTGAAAGGTTTAAAGGATGCGTACACTAGTAGTACTAAAAGCCCATCTCAGCTAGGGAAATACACTTACTCCGCAAAATATGTTCCCAAACGTATTCCGGCTCATTCTCAGGGTTCAAGACTTCGCTTGGGACAGGAAATAGAACTAAAGCGGTACTACGACATCCACCGGAACAAATACGATGAAATGTTACTCCTGAAACGGGCAAGCAATTCAATAATTGCTGTGTTGACCACTGCCTGTTTTTCCCTCAAAGCAGCCAATGAAGCTTTTACTTCACCTGTGACAGTGTGGCTGGACAACCCAATTACTCGTTCTAAAGCATGGATTGGCTTAATTGCAGAAACTCTGAAAATAGTGGGCAACGAAAGTGCCGTAGTAGAGACATCGCATTGTTTAAACAAGAAACGAATATTAAGCCATGCCAAGCAAGTCCTCAACTCATTATTAAATGATGGTATGGAGTCTATACACACAACAGAGAAGCTCGCAGAAAAATTAGGTTTGGCCCTACAGGATTGTGGTCGAAGCATCACGTCACTCATCACTGGTTGTAGATCTAGATTTTATCAGAGTGTCTGGCAAACGGATATATTGGCTCATAGTGGGAACGGTGATGAAGATAATGCTATCGACGACATCCTAGAACCTGCCTCTAGTTGCATTAGCACAAGCAGCCTGCTGTCATTGAATTTACTCACTCCATACGTTAGGTGGGATGTGGATGGAATTTCTATCAAAAAACAAATTTCATTGAGTTGGCCGTTAATAAAGTTTACTTCGTTGAGTTATTCCGACAAAATTGACTTAATGGAGGACATCTTCAGTGGATTTCAAGCGTTTGTAGAGATACCTACAAAAAATATCGAAAATGCACTCAATGCTGTCCAAGAAATGTATGAAGACCCGAAGATTGAAATCACACTACTAGATCATGATTTTCGAACAATTCTGAACGTATTACTCTCAGAAAGATATTTCCATCCCGCAGAGCAGCATAAGGCTTTAGTTTTCGGACTAAAGATTCAACACGTTTTTCGTCAATTACAATCTGAACTACGTCAGGTGAAAAAAGAATGTCGACAATTGAGCGAAGAATGGAAACGTGTTTTTTGTAATGGCGAATTTACATTATCATCCATTAGTTCTGTTGTGGACTCTACTGACGTCCCGCTGTGGAAATCATGTAAAGACTTTTGTTTCCAATTGGATTTAAACAAAGAAATTGATTCGAAGTAATTTTCATTCTTTATTTGCTACATCAGCATTTTGAATTTTTTATGAGTAAAGTAAATGCTAACTTTGGAATGTTTTTTATTTAGGCTACAGCCGTGTCTTAAAACAAGAAATGTCATGTCTGGCTCCCCACTTCCTGTATCCAAACAGCCGAAGGTATTAATAGCGAACTTTCCACAGGCCCTGCAAGAGCATTTTGATGTTTTGGAAGACTTTGAACAGACATATGAAAAAAGATTGCAAGATTTGAAAGAACGAGACGAGTTGCTCATAGTTGAAAATGACATCAGGTCTTGCACTGATTTAGCCCAACAGCTATTCTTCCACTTTGAACATATAGGAACTTCCTTGAATAATTTCACTCGTCAACTAGCAAGTTCTCATTCAATACTGCTTGGTTATATTCCAACGGACCCCCCAATTGTTCCAGGGACGTATGACAATTTTTCACCTCTGCACCCTTCGAAGGAATTTGAAGACAGAATTTCTATTGTAGCTCTTACAGGATGGTTGGCCGCGATTTTGGAAATGATTAATACATTGGACTTTCCGCTATCAAAGCGATCACGAGCTAATGAACTCAAGTCCAAATGCTTGCAGCTATCAAAGTCCATATCAACTCTTGCGGCTCTCGTGGACACCTGCCTAAAATATCACAAGAAAGCTGAAAAATACATTGAAAAAATTTTAACAAATGTGGAGAAATATTTCAATCTGACGGACGACAATCTAAAAATACTGTCTCGAGTATCTTCCACCGAAGCATTACCTGTTGTTGAAGAATCGGAACCCGTAGGCGATTCTATAGTAGAAGAAGTATCTTGTAATCAGCAGGGAGAAGTATCCATATTTGTGACTGTCAATGGTGTTTACTTCAATCAATTTGGAGTAATGTTTTCTCTCCGATTGGACGTAACGACCTTGGAACATAGAATACGCATCATAGAAATATTTATAAACCATCTCTCCAGCCAATTACAAGAAGCCATATATTTGGTGAAAAGTATCTTGGAGAAGTTTGGTTCTGCAAACTTACCCAATCCGTTATGGAGGTTACTGCCTAAACTATCCCAACCTTCCATGTTGATAGAAGGAGGCCTGCAAGAGGAAGTGTACACGAAAACAATATTTCAGTTACTGAAGAACATAGAAGCAGCGTTTAGTAAAGCTCATGTCAAGGCCAGCCTAGAGATTTACAGCGAACTGGAAGCGATTGTCCTTATAAGATGCACAAGAATTCTAGAAGAGGAAGTCGTAAACTTTGGCAAAACCTGCCAAAATGTTTGTCAAGGTTTGACTGGATTGGAACCATTTAGGAAATATTTCAAAAAATCATGCCTTGACGTATTTTCAAATTGCAAATTGTCTTCTCCTTTTGACAAATGGAATAACAAACTCTGTTGTTTCAAACTACTAAGTAAAGATGATTACTTTAAAAACCAGTAAGTTTAAATAATCATGTCAAGCATAAAAATAAAGTTTTAACTGGACTTTGAAAATTCAACCAGAGTCCGTAAATTCCTAAAATACTGTCATTTTAGATTGGACCGCGTCTTAAATTCAACAGCTTCAGAAAACGTGTCGAGGTCATCCTCTGATAACCACATACCTCCTGCAGTGGTAAGTAAAGTCAGTAGTTCTTCAGTGATGGTGACTATGGTTGAAATTGAGAAACACTGGGTGTCCTCGGAGAAACAACTTTTGGAAGCTATCAAAGATGAAAATGCCCTGGTTCCGGAAGAGACATCCACAACCTCCCGAGCTATTAGCGTGTCCTCGGACTTCCTTGAAAAAAGTTTTATAAGTGAAACAGAAGCAACCTCTATCCTCATTGCAAATGGTGTCACACAACTGGAACTTGAAACGTTTCCCAGAAGATTCAAGATAGTTTTGCTGAAGAAAATTAAATCGTTGAATACGAAGTTAAAAGAATGTTCCGCTATAATTAAACATACCCATGATGTATGTAACCTCAAAGCGGAAAAAGTATCTACGCGGATTCAGGATATTTTAAGCAAATATTCCCATGTTCATTTTCAAAACGCTGAAAGTGCGCCTAGTTCTTTAACAACTATCACCGGTGAAGAAATTGTGACCGATCAAACGGTATCTTCTAAGCTTTGTGACAGGAAGTTCAGCACTGTGGATGGAAGTGATGTTGATGTTTTTATTAGCCTTAATTTTCCGTATTACAGTATGAAACTTTGCTACAGAGGGTACGATAGGTCTGTGTCTTTTCGAAGTTGGAACACTCAACCTGCAGAACAGGCTAAGATTTTGGACTGCATGCTAGAATCTATATCGGACCAGTTAACTACCATAGTTGAAGTTTCGAGAAAGGTGAGTTCTGTATAGTTGCATCTGGAATCCTAAGAGTGAAATTTCTTTAATGCTTAATTGTCTGCACTGTTAATACATTCAAAATGATTTTTTAATTTGTCAGCTCACCATGGCTTACGTCCACTTAACACGAAATACTAAGAAACTTGCTGAGAAGATCGACCAGTCTCTTCCTTTGCACGTAAATACGTTGACCAGTATTCTGAGGGAGCTTCGGAAGATTGAAGATAGTGTGAAAGCACAAAGAGTACTAACGGCCCTTACTGATGCTAATAATATTTTGGCTATTGTAGCATCACATATCATGTTAACGGTGGGATTTCTAGATAAGCATTCAGATTTAACCAAAGAAAGTGACTCTCCTAATAATGATGTTACACTTACCGTTCGAAACCCTTTTGAAAAAGATATTCGTCAACTTTTTACTAAACCCATTCGAATTATATTGCCTTACAGCAAGTTTGAGCTAAAGCTGTGGTGACGTTAGGTATTTTTAAGGGAATAAAATACTGTAGGCACAAATTAATAATACAGTAATATTGTATTCAAGAGTTACAGTTTATGTTTTCTATTACCCCAATGGAAACAGTTAGAAGCAACAAGTAAAATGTGTAAAAGAGAACAATAATAATTTAGGAACGATTCAATGTTTTGATATATAAGTACATCACACCCATGATATGTAGTGCTAAAGCGTTTTTCGTCGTCTAATTTGTTTTGAATAGATATATTTACATATAGCAGTGTACTAATATCCAATGACAGCATTTGATTTCTAAAAGTTAATTTTATTTCATGGATTCACACATAATTTTATGACTTGTTTCCACACGTGCCCAGAAAAACGTGAAAATACTCGATGATATCATTTCCGAATAAGTCTGGTATGATCACTGCATTTTTCATTGACGATTGACGACTCTGAATTTTGATTTACAAGGATGACACTAGCCATATGCAACCTTTTCTCAGAAATATTTGCATCTGCTCTGCAGCAAATAGTTAACTCCCAAGGCTATAAATTAAATTTATTGAAATGACGTGTAAACTGAAGTAGGATTATGAATCGAACAATCCAATCATTCTCAATGTCAATAAAATTGGAATTTTATGACTCCTTCCGACGCACACTTTAAGGAAAAACTGGGAATGCTGACTACTGATGACTCAGGCTTGAATCATAAAATAATAATTACTAATTCTTAATAAATTGATAGCATTCAATCAGTAATTATTATTGCAGTTTTGCAGTATGTCAAATGATATTTTTAACATAGCAGTCTGTTTTACTGGATTAGCATGATTCAGCGCCGATTTTTTAGAGTGTTGACAGGTAAATTTGTGACTATGACGAAGGCAAGGTGATTTAATTACTAACTAATAGGAAAGCAAAGTAAGCATCCCCATACTCATGACCTGTAAAAAATGATGTTAATCACAAAACTAAAAGTCAGATTTAGTTACGACGCCTTTTATGTGTAATCAATTTTAATGAATAAAAAAAACAAATGGGTACTAAAACTTGTCGTGAGGGGGTACATAAGGGAGGGTTATAGGACACATGATTGCATACAGTTCTAAGCTTAATAGTCCATTGTTAACATTTTTGTTTTGCTCTGGCACATAGAACATTATTCAATTCTTTCATTTTAATTTCCGACATTTCCCCAGTGTGACTTGAGTTACTGTTACGTTATATTCGAAGGTCTATCCGTTTATTTTTGTCCAACGACTCAAACAATTTTTGTGCCCAAGCAATTGAATTAACCAATGTAAGTGTGGTCGGATTTGTGTTTTTATTTTGTGATTTTATTTACTGTGGGAAAATATTTTTTTAATAATGTATTTGGTGCTAATTTGTTTCATGGTGTTTAGATTATTCCGCACATGCAACAGAAGGCTTTAACCACTCAAGATGAATTCCTATCAAGCAATGGGATTGGTACTGTCGTTGGTACTTCTCCCGGGCAGCCAGGCACAGTTGGCGAGCGCTAACTGTGGTAACACACAATGTGTACCCAATCCAGACGAAATGAAATGCATGGAGGACCTCAACGCAGTCAAAACGTGTTGTCCGACCTGGAGCTGCATGGGTGACAATGGATTTTATACAGTCTCCGGCTCAGGTTCAGGTTAATTAATTTTTTACATTTATTTATTCATGTAGTACAAATGCTTCTGTGCTATTTGGTGGTGGTGTAATAGGGTAATATAGATGTAAAAGGAGTCAAATGAAGTTCGTTTGGTTAAAGTTGCGAATAAATTATTATTGTTAAAAATTTAATAACCATGTTTTAAAATTTAACTTTTGAAACATCTACAGCTGGCTCATCTGGCGGATCCTCCTTCGTCTCAAATACTTTTTCTACCGGCACTGGAGGGGGAATCGGCGGTGGAGCAGCCATCGGCACTGGATTTCAATTCGGGCAAGGTGGTTTTCCGCAATTTCCACAATTCGGGCAACAAGGTGCTGGTCGACAATTTCCACAACAAGGAGGATTCGGTGGGTTCCCAGGATTTAATTTTGGTGGATTGTTCGGGTAGTCGTGTGCTATTTTGCGATGTAGACACTATTCTAATAAATTATGTTTATGTAATGCTCAACTCGTTTGAAGTGTAAGTAGATTATATATAATATATTGTTATTAGTTGTATTATTATAAAATTATTACAAAAAATGTTACAGTATTGTTTATTAAGCTGAGAAGTGTGTTACACTCTTTGATTTCGATAGACCAAGTGAATAATTGTCATTCTACATCCTGTGTGTGAATATCTGGAATGGAATGACTAAAATGAAACGCTAATATTAAAATAATATTCTACTTATTGTATTATTTTGGTGTTGATTGCATTGTTTATTCAACGTGAGCTCAATTATTCTTATTAGATGCTTATTCCAGGGCAGTCGCTAGCTAGCACGAATTTAATTGACTTTATAATAATATCAGCTATTGTGCTATGGTAAACAATATTGTCAAGTCATGTCCGTATTTAAGTGTCGCATGCATTTTACCGAGAACGTTAAAATCCTTGACAATGCACACAACAATCCCCACTTTAAAGACGCTCTAAAACACGTAAGTACTTGTACGCAAACCACATTTTAATGACGACAATAATAATAACAATTATTATTATTATTTAATATTTTTCGTAATACACAAACGCTTATCGGAATTTATTCCGGATTACAAATGTAGCCCATGTCATGCAGACAATTGATATTGGTACATAAACCAGAATAATAATAATTATTAATTATTAGTCTCAATCATAATAATAGTTTAATAAAAGAGTAAACACCTTTTGCGATGTAATTATCATGATTACATTCTCAGATTGTTTAAAAAACACAGTCTAAACAAATACGTTAGTTGGAATAATTTTAATAATGTCCTCATTTTAAATTATGAACCACATTTCAAAACAAATCCCTGTTGATGACTATTCCGCCATAAATATTCTTCGCTCTTAAGGGTTCAGGTGCATTTGATTTTACGGTGTCAGAAATAAATTATTCACATCCCACGGGTATTTTTCCAAACATAATCAAGGAAAATGTCGAACATACGGGTGTCGAAGGTGATTTTGTTATTACTGTCCTTAAGTATTTCAACTCAAGCAAACTTTTTCCCTCCACCCTTTTTTGGCCCCTCTCCGGAAGAACTATTTTCGTTTCCCTCTCTTCTCGGACAACTAGAAAAATCCGGTCTGATGGGCACCGGACGTCACTACCCAATTTTCAGAAACATCCCGGATTTCCAGCCGCTGAGTATCAAGAAATCCCAGATCCCTGCGGGGAATCCTGAAGAAAATGAAATTGTCAAGCCAACACCAACAGCTAAAACTTTAGTTTCCCAGGAGATCTCCGACCCTACCAAAACTTCATCATTGCCTCTATCCAGCAAGGCTCCAATAGAGCATGCCGACTGGGACAATTTCCCTGAATCCATATTTGCCCCGACCAATAATCCATTCATGATTACCTTCAAAGTGGGACATGACGGCAGTACAATCTTTGATACTCCACGAAGCTCAGGTACCTTCGTGTTTCCAGGCTCTGGGTTGACAAATGCTGTGAAAACGTTGACCATCAGGTTTCCTGAAAATAGTCAAGAACACCAACCGCAGAGGCATCATTCCCTGTTTGACATTCTGGGCCCACAGTTGCCAACTAACAGACTTGGACAGTCTGTTATTTCCATATCGAAGGATCTGATTAGACCCAAAAGTTCCAATGATAATAATGATTGTGAAGGAGTAACATGCGCCAAGCCGGATTTTAGTGTGGATTGTCAGATTGAAGAGCTCAAAGTAAATAGCCGTCCCTCGAGTTTGTTCTTTGGATCTCCTAAGAGACAACTGAATTGTTGTCCCATTCATATTTGTACTCTGCCCGACGGGTCCATTAAAACTCACTACGGTAGGTTTTTAGTATGGACGATCCTATTTTAATATTTAGAAATATAATAATAATTATTTATTCTATTTAATTATTAAATATACTTACATAGAATTTTAATTATTTTGTATGTATTCAGAAGTTAATTATTATACTCGTGAAGCTTTCCATATGTATACCTGTCTATATCTTTGGCAATGTTACAGGGTTAGTGTACTCCATGGGAGAAAAACCGACAATAACAGAACAACTAACAACAACAACAGAACATCCCCCAAGAACATCAGTACCACACATTGTCACCAAAACCCATTCCGAGAACAACAATATCCGCCGAAGGCATTTCCCATCCATCTCCGACCTCCTGACTTTGATTAATATTGACTCGTCGTCGCCCAGCCAATTAAAGGAGATGTTAGACACCGCCATTGGTCGTGCTAGAAACGGAATGGAAGGTAGTCTCAAAACTGTGGAATC
>JAQGAK010004532.1:0-12015 GCA_034696945.1 Lipothrix lubbocki
GTATTATTTTGTATTATTTTGTATTATTTTGTATTATTTTGTATTATTTTGTATTATTTTGTATTATTTTGTATTATATTTAACTTTATTGGTGCATGTGTGGAGTTCATTTTGTAATCATTTTATTTAAAAACAGAAACAAAGATCATGTTGACGAAGCAAAATGCTCGTCTTAATTTCTGGTACCTCAAATTCTGGTCTAAAACTTGGTTGCTCCCCTTGGAAATGGACCGAAAAAATGTGAAGATTCGTATGTCCACGGGGCTGAAGTGGGGACTGTGGAGAGCAGCGTATTACATCATTGTGGTTCATGTGATTTATCTCACTATAAAGTTCATGCAAGCCGTCATTTACCCAAAGTACTTTGATCCCGTGGTCTTTCCATCGCATTACTACTACGGCTGCAGTGAGTACATTGGGGTGGTTTGGTTCAACGCATTATTTCGGCGACATCCTGGAGTCACGGCCATTGTTTTTAATGAACTTTTCACCGAAGAAAGTAACCAAATAATTCATTTGAAATATTGTCGGTTGAACATGAAAATGTGTTATAATTGTTTATAAGCCATAACGTTACGGAAATTTTACCACCTTTTCATGTTTAACCGAAGATGTGTATATACATATTTTCATGTCCTCAATAATTTAAAATACTTTGTATTTCAGCCGCAGCCAAAATAGAAAGCTGGAGAAATTATTCTCTTCAGAAGCGCGTAGCGATAGTCACGCCGCTAATTCCATGCGCCATGTGCACAACGATGGTAATCTGTAATATTTTGAAACCGGACATGCTCTTCACTTATTTTTCGCTACTTCCCACCGAACTACAACAAAACCTGAATTGGTATGTCGGCACGATGATCTTTGATAACTTCATTGTTTACACTTCAATGGCCGCCATTTTCCACATTGGCCTCTTCATGCAATTATCTTTCTTCCTCAAAGTTTTTGCTATAATTGACAATCAACTTTGTATTTTAAGGTAACACAAGATTTTAATTTCTTTTTTATTTCTTTGAACGATATATTTCATTCACAAATTATTAGTATTATTTGCATTTAATTTTTATTCAGATCACAATCAGGATTAAATCAAGAAACCATAGCGTCCTCCGTCAAATGTTGCCGCCAAACCCAAATTTTCGTCCAACTCTTCAACCTCAATTTCTCCGATGTGGCATTTAGTTTCAAAATCCTATGCATCAGTAATTCTGTACTGAATCTCTACTTTGCCTCCAAACTTCGTGATACCCACCCAATTCTTTCCGTAATTAACCTCATCCAAGCCTTTAACAGCATGTTTATTTTCAATGTCCTGTACAATGACGCCTTTGGTATTCCCGGGAAGATCAATGAACTAAAAAAAGAAATTCAACTCAGGGCAGTCTATTGCCGCGATCCGAAATTCAGCCGAGCAATTAAAAAGGAAATTGTGTCAATACCTAATGTCGGTGTTAAAGTCGGAGGTTTTCAGCAATTTGAGCGTAACTCTACACCCGTTATGCTCGATTTTACTGTGAGGAACGCCGTGGGGCTGCTTATTATGCAGTAATATTAAGAAAACGCTTTTCATCAATAAAAATGTATTAAATAGATAACTTTAGGTACATGCTTCTTTAACTACTAGAAATTCGTTGATTACTAATAGAAAATTGTTTGTTACAGTTAGAAAGACAGAAGCAATACAATTAGCAAGTAATTTAAAAAGTATTGAATATATTGAAACCATATTATATAATTCATAAATAAATCTTAATTTTTTTTTAAATTCCATATTGACTGAGTAACTACAACTGCATACGCATTCGAGAGGTGACCTTTATACATATACCGGTATTTGTATTGTGCTGAGAGGGTTACATAAACCGGTAAACCCGGTCAAACCGGCCAAAGCAATTTTTGCTAAATTAAAAATATTTTGGCAAATTGTTTATCTGAACCGAAATGCAAGTGACGTTATCATTTTAATATGAGCGAGAAGTTGACTCTACCTAACGCCACCCCTACAGTTTATAAAATAATATACACATTAACAACATTGGTACTAAAACACATAATCTCCCATGCATTATACAAAGATGTCTCTCCTCGGGATATTCAGATCTTTTAAATTTACGCCAAGCTTTATCACTTTTCCTTCCACTTGTTTGACAAATTAGCATTTTCATAATTGAAATACCCCAGTTCTATTTCCCTTTTCAGTTTTCAAACCACCTCTACCGGAAACTTCTTGGGTCTTGGGTCCAAAACCCATCCTTGTGAAATAACCCTGCAGTAAGTTATACTACAGGGTTGTTATATTTTGTATGAACATAATATGTATAGTTTAGCGTAAAATATGATTGAACTATGTACGACTGAAAAGATTGTTAGCCAGTTCATGATAGCATACTGTAGGGGCTTTCATATAAACACAAATGAATAACCGCTTTCCATATATACACATAAACATCTCTAAACATGCTTCTCTTATGAGCGTAAACAATACCGCCAGCAAATATACACTCGCACCAAGCCCAACTCTTACTCATATATTCCCACGCACTTTTCTATACATAACATGCTAAATGGCAATGTGTTCTTTACCATAGTAGCTACGTAAAATTAAAATTTTACATTTATTTATTTTTCACTACTTTAATATTTAATCTGCATCTGTGCCCACATCCATTCAATCCACAAAATTAAACGCATTTAAGACCTAAAACTAACTAAACGGATTTTGCAAAATATAATGATTGATAAAATCAATAATAATAGCAATGCTTTCATTTTCTTACTTTTCTTACTTAAGAAATTAAAACAAATTATATTCCTTTAATTTTGTAGTTATTTTTTCGGCCTACGATATTGGCCTAAGACGATTGCTAAATTATTTTAATAAAGTTGAACTTATAACAAGTAAACGATTGTTAAACGTTTACATTAAGTGATCTGCAATGTTTGTCAGTCATTGTGTTAGTTTCTGGTTTCTTTTTGTCTGTCATTGCATCGAGTTAACCTTGTGTAGGCTATAACATGATAATATTTTCCTATTGTTTCTCTTTGTAGAAGTTGTTTTGATGATATTGCAGTCTGATCCTGATATCCCGTAATTAATGTAAAACACGTTTGTATAATATAGTGTTGCAATACAAATTTTTCAATTACCTGCAACAATATATTCATTACAACCCTTTCTCTTTATAGGTTATAAGCCGATAGTGACACTGAACGGTTTCCTTTAACTCGCTGTATCTCTCCGGGAATCTCCAAAAGATGGATACAAAATTCCATGATTGAATTTTCGATATCGTTTGCAGTTATTTGCATATAGTATAAATTATAAGACGGAATAATTAATGTCCAAAATAAGGTTAATATTCTCTGTCAAAATAGAATGTTCTTTCCCCCTGAATGATAGGTTTTTCCGGGCATCTCACTGTAGCCTCAGAAATATTCTTTTGAAGTTTTACTTGTAGTTGAGAGATTTTCATTCTCCACTTCTAGGTTCTCCACCGATCTTTGAACAGTCTGTTTTTAAAATCCTAAAAATATGTATACAATAAGGCTATTATGAGGTAAAATATCGTCATTCATTTTTGTGTTATTTGAAACTCTTGACATTGTTTGGGTCTTAAACTGTGGGATAATAAAGTTGCCTTTTTAGTTGTTTAGTAAAGATTTTTGCTCTCGTTGTAAATTTAACTTTAATGTCATGGTTACTGCTCAATACTTTTTTTGGTTATATTGCCCTGCATTTCAAAACCAACTGTTATTTGTCACTACTTTGTTTTTTGTTGTCTTGGCATGAAATGGCACATCATTATGTGTCGAACAAAACACCTCTTGTAAAGGTATTAAGACTATTCGTGTCATATAAATGGTAAATTTTCCGTTTTCGTGCCTGCTAAACGCTAAACTGCTGGACGCTCTGCTAAAATATACGTCGTGGCTAAATTGCTTGACTAGATAGACTTTGAGTTTTTTCACCATGCAAATTTCTTTTAGATGCGTTTTGTAGTAAAATATTACAGTATGTAAATATTACAGTGTGTAAAAACACGGAACTCTCTGTATAAGAGACCGTTACAAATCACTAAAATTATTCCCTTTAAAGGTATCTCTAATATATTATATTGAACTCTTATGCATATAACAATGTATGACATATGAACGTGGGAGCTCGTTTAAAAATAATGACATTGAATCGATTATTTGAAATTTTATCCCGTTTTTATTAATTACTTGCGTAGTCGCATATTAGACGATCTTTACAGTAATTAATGTTTACAGATTTCAAGCCAAAACCAAAAAAAATTTCTAATCAAAACGACTATTTTACTACATTTACTGCGAGCTCAAGTAAAAATCTCGTTAATAATTCTTGGGATCCCTAACTCCAACGGACATTCATGGAAGCAATAATGGTTTCCATTCACCACTTGGACATTCACTGGAATCTCACATACCTGAAAGAAATGTATTTAAATATATTTACAATATGTTGAACGTGTGTCAAAACAAAATTCTGATTATAGTAAAACATTTCGGACCAAGTTTAATTGAGAAGTTCAATTAAAATTGTCTTGCCTGATTCAATTGGTAATCATTTCCAAGCTTTTTCTCCGCACCAGACAACGCCGCCCTAATCAATGTCGTCGTCTTGCATTTGATTTTCCCACTTGGCAGATATTCAAATGCTGCAGATTGTTTGTTCATGTAGGCCAATAATAGAGCTTGTAATTCTTCCAGTGAGCAGTTTCCAAATGTGTCATGAACAATTTGCGCACATTTACCGACTTTGTCTGTCGAATTTGAGAATTCTGACAATTGGTGGAGCACCTGAGAAATAAAGTAAAACAAATGTTTTTGCTTTAAAATGTTTGTAAACGTTATATAAATTATTTTAAATTTACCTATAAAATAACATTTTAATGACAAAATATTTTAATCTACAATAAGTTTGAAACAGAAAAATTCAATGATAACAAAATTAAATTAAAAAACAAACCTCAGCAGCAATGCTGGGATAATAAATTGTCAAGAAATTCATGAGCAAAACCATTTCCTCATTAGTGTCCTCCTGCTGTTCCCCTCGCTCGAAAACCTTGACGAATCCATGGCCTCCGTCCAGAAGCACTAAATTGCCCACCACATTACCGCGCTTTTCCAACTGCAGCGCTATTTCAAATGCCACCAAAGTTCCATATGCATATCCCATTATATTATAAGGACCCTCAGGCTGCTCCTCTTGAATTCTTGTCACAAAATACTCGGCCAAGGCCTCCGTGGAATTCATTGGTGCCTCCCGGACGTATTGCAAGCTAAAAACCTGAACGTCCAATTCGCTAAAAAGCGCTGTCAAAGGATAAACGAGCTCATCCAGCGGACTTGTAAAAAATAATTTCACATTTTTGACGCCTTTAGACAACATTTGGATGACTGGCTCATCCGGGAACCAAAATACAGGCTGGTTATATCTTGAAGAGCGCCGACGACTGTTGAGCGCCGCGGCTGTTGGGATTGCGTGTAAATCAGAAATTTTATCAAAAGTTAATTCCCCAATGGCCAGGATCGTCAGCGCTATCCCGGCGCGATTTTCAATTAAAACTTTGATCTCCAGCGCAATGAGTGAATCCATGCCCAGCTCGACGAGCGTCGCGCGAGGATTGACGTTGTCCAGATTTTTGATCCCCATTATATAAGCTACAGATTCTCCAAGACTTTTGATGTCGCCTTCCTCTGAAGCAAATTTTGATTCAGGAATGTAAGCGCAAAAAACTGGATGGCGCTGCCGCTGTAGCAATAAATCCAGGGCGTCAATCACAGCGCTTACAGTTTGAACGGCGTAGCCAGTCGTAGAATAATTTTCGTTGTATGTTAAAATCCCGACATCACCCACGGGGCCTAACTGCATGGCCAAGGCATGGAGACCCGCCTGGCGGCGCTGCTCGCAAATGCTCTCCATGAAGGAATTCGCATATCCGTAATTGCTCAATCCCACGAAGCCAAAAGCGGAAGCAATGCTGGAAAATGTGACGAAATAATCTAAAGGAGGGGAATTCCCGCGCGTCAATTTGTCCAGCTCCTGGGTGATTTGAATTTTGCTCACACAAACGAATTCAAACGAGTCCGCGGACTGGTTGTTGAACATTCCGTTGTTAGACGCGAAAGCAAAATTAAATATCCCGCCCAATACCCCATGCTTTTTAGCATTTTGGATAAGTTCCTGGGCGCCATTTTTCTTCGATGCATCGGTATTATCAAGAATAACTTTAACTTTTGCATCGGTCCATCCTTGGATTTTGCGCTGCTGATAAGCATTTGTGACACCAGAGCGCGAGACGAAAATTAAAATCCGCGCGCCTCTTTTCACCATCCAATCTGAAATCTCAAGGCCTAAGCCGCCCAATCCTCCAACAAGAATATAAACTTTCTTCGAAGCGAAATATGTGGCTGGGCGCGCCAATAAATTCTGATGGTCAATTTCCAGAACTGCCTTTCCTTGTGGGTGGACAGCCAAATATTTGAAAGCTTCTGTAAGTTCCTCGTGCTTAAACAGCTTTGTTGGAATGGGCTGAACGATTTTTGAAGCGATGCCATTTTGAATGAATTCATGTATTTCTTGCTTTTCTGCTGCATCGGAAAGCGCCAAAACATCTGAAGCTATTACATGTTGGTAGGAAATCCTTTTCCCAGGCATTGCCAAGGTAACAGAGTTCTCAAAATTATTTTCTGGATTTTCATTCCCATGCAAAATCTGAATAAATTGACCTTGATAAGCGATGCATCGCAGTAATTCAGGCGTTGTGTCCGATGACATCGCCAAAACTAAAGTTGCTCCTTTCCCAAGTGTAGCGCTAAGGATAAATTCCTCAATATGCAAATCATTTGAAGCAAAACAATCATCTAAATTGAGCATGGGGAACCTTTCACGGAGAAGCGTTTGATTTTCTGAAGACGTCGGTGTGAAATAAATTTTCTTTACATTTTTGAAATGCAAAGCAATGGAGACTGCTGCGTAGGCAATTGACGCCGATGCAGGATGAATGAGCAAAATGTCTTCGCTACTCAAGTTCGCTTTCAAAATCAAGGCGTAATAAGCAATGGCGTAGGCTGCTGGTACACTCGCTGCATCGGAAAGTTTCCAGTTTGGCGGGAGATTCCAAATCATCGAATTTTCTGCTTCAATCCAAGTTTTCAATGCTCCGAGCATTGTAAGGCCAAAGATTGATTGGTTTTTGTGCACACCAGAGAACTCTAAAGCTAGAGCTGGTGAATCCAAATTTCCGTTTGGGACGACGCATGGTGATTCTTCAACAGATTTCAATGCATTAAAGCAAATCTCGAGATTTTTTGTGAAGTTATCCGTAGTCAATAAAACATCCCGGAAGGACAAGCCCGCAAATTGAACTTTGCATCGCCCACCCTCAGGATTTTGACCATTCCCCGATGAATTTTTATACCTTTCCGTCAAATTTTGACGCTTCTCGAGCGATTTGTGGACCCATTGCAAGGAATTCAAATTCCCGAATTCCATCGGCTTAACGAAAGCTTCTGAAGAATTTCTAGGTTCTGCAAGCTGTTCGATCGTCGTCGTCAAATTGCAAATGGTGCCCCAGCCGCCATTTTGAAAAACGTTAAATACCAAATCGAGCTGCAATTGATGGTGGAGATCCTTGGTGGGCCGTTGGAAATCATAGACGCCATTTTGAATGAAGAAACATCGGATATTGTGGTAGCCTTCCTTCAACAAACACTTCCCTAGGCCTAGGATTCCAGAACATCCTTGAGAGCCTTGAGAGACGATGTAAACCTTCGATGAGGATTCTATAACTGCTTGTAATTCGGAAACCCAATTGAAACTATCCGGCACAATATTTACTACTGGTGTATTTCCTTGTTTCTTGGGAATATCCGTACGTCGAAATAATTTCAAGTGAAATTTTGGCGCCAAATTTTTGCAATGTTTATTCAAAGAATTGTCGCTGTCAATTGTTGACGAATTGCCAGAATCTTTCCGGGAAGAATTTCCAGAACTATTTCTCGATCTATTTTCAGGGCTTCTCCTGGTCTGATTTTCAAAACAATTCCTTGCAGTGGTTGCCGAATTAGTCGAAAGTCCCTTGGAAATCTCGTTCAAAGTCATTTCATAACTTTTTACTGAAGTTAATTTTCTCTTCACAGCGGCATTAGTTTCAAATTTCCCCGCAACAGAATTTGCGGATTTGTCCGCAGGAAAATCTTTCATGATTTTAACAATTGAAAATCCAGGGAATTTCAAATTCTCCCTTCGATAAGGACTTTCTTCGGACATTTTCACCAGTAAAAACCCATTTTCAACCACCAATCGCGCCGCCTCGCGCGCATTTTTTTCTGGTGTAATCACTAAGTTGGAATTTTCTTCTGCGTTTTGAAACGACAGTCGTCTGGTCTTGCCGGTGTCCACAACTTCAAGATTCTCCGCTTTGACGATACTGAGTTGCGAATTATCCAAATGTTTTAACTTCTCCATCACAAAATCGCTTAATGGATGTTCTTTCTCGCTGGAAACTTCCGTGAGGCAAAATTTCGTGCTTGCAATATTGTCCAGAATTAGCTCCATCACCGATTCAATCAATTGCCAATACGAAAAGTCTTTCCCTTCGCATCGATTCGGAACGAAGGACTGTTGAGTAATGTTGAATAAATTCAATTTACACGGTTGACGTTGTATTTCAAATGTCAAACCTTGACAAATCAGCCCTGGCGCGTGTAAAATCTTTGCGTGTCTCAGAATTTTGATTGGAATTTCATCATTTTCCGATGCAAAACTTCGCAAAGCCTTCGGATCCACAAAGAGTTTCGGGATTTTTTTCAGAAAATGGGTCCCATAATTTCCTCCGGCAACAATAGAAACCTCGATCAGATTATGCAGCAGCGCCACACAATTTTTAGTTGAATTTGTCATCGCCAAACCTTTGTATACATCAAATTTTTGGATTCCGTGAAATTCCCCGGAGAATTCATGACCCCAGACGCGAAGTGTTCGGTAGAATTCTTCTTCATTTAGGATTTGTAAAGGATCGTTTAAAAATTCTTCTTCTGCTTTTTCCCACGGAAATTCCGTTGAATCATATGTCTCGCAAATATTTCCACGCAAAACAGCAATGTCGCCGTCGAAAACCTCAAAATCTCCGTTTTCCGGCAGAATTGTGACGGAAAACTGAAGAATCCCGTCCTGAGGGAATGGAAGATTCTTTTCGAAATGTAGATCGTGAAAGGCAACTGCAAGGGAATCCGGTCTTTTACCCAGAGTTTTTGCAAACGTCGTGTGAACGAGACTTATCAGACCCGCTGGAGAAAAGCAAACTTGGTTGTCTATGAGATTTCCTTGGTAGATGGCGTCCGCTTCGGTTGACAAGTCCACTTGAATTGTCGCCAAACCATTGGATTTGCTCGAACCCTTGTACGCAAAATAGGAAACGACTACTAAAATCACTATAAACTTGAAACGTGCTAAAATGCTTGAAAGTGTAAAATGTACTGAAATCACTATAAAATTCAAACGTGCTAAAATGCTCGAAAATGTAAAATGTACTGAAATCACTATAAAATTCAAACGTGCTAAAATGCTCGAAAATGTAAAATGTATTAAAACCACTACAAACTTCAAGCGGGCTAAAATTGTAAATGTAAAATGTGCTAAAATCACTATAAACTTCAAAAGTGCTAAAATGCAAAATGTACTGCTACGACTGAAAATGCGAAATATACTAAAATAGCTGAAAATTCAAAATGTACTAAAATGAAAAGTGTAAAATGTGCCAAAATGACTAAAAGTGTAAAATGTACTAAGATGACTAAAAGTGTAAAATGTACTAAAATGACTAAAAGTGTAAAATGTACAAAAACGACTAAAAGCGCGTATGTTCTGCGTACTAATATGCCGGTACAAGTGAAATGTACTAAAGTGCCTGAACATGCAAAATGTATTAAAATACCTGGAACTGGCACAAATGCCAGAAACTTCACAGAAATAAAATGCCTAAAATCTTAACATTGTGCCAAACTGGAAAAGTACTAAAATATATAGAAACTTTAAATGTAATAAAATTTCTACAATGTAAATGTAAAAGGTTCTAAAATCATGAAATATTACAATGTTCTAAAATCATGAAATTTTAAAATGTTCTAAAATCATGAAATTTTAAAATGTTCTAAAATCATGAAATGTTAAAATGTTCTAAAATCATAATATTTTAAAATGTTATAAAATCATAATTTAAAATGTTCAAAAATTCATGAAATGCTAAAATGTTCTAACATCAGGTGTATTAGAATGTCAATTCTATAAATTCTGAAAACTATAAATATTAATTTTAACATTAATTTTACCTCCTTGCAGATCGGCACAAACCAGCTGACGCCATGTTCCCAATCCACGACATCGCTGATAATCCTGGTGGGCGAAGACACGGGAAATTCCACCTTGTCGTACAACTCAGCAAAATGCGGATTGAACCCCCACAAATACAAACTCCCCAGGGCGTTAAAGAAATACAAAATATTATCCGACACCTTCTTATTCATCAAACTCATACAAACGGAATCTTCCGGCAGAGAGCGCTTTATTATTGCCTGGAGCAACCCATGCGGTGCTATTTCCACTACCACGGCAAAATCCGGAACAACTTGCATCGCTTCGAAAAATCTCACCGGCCTTAGAAAATTATTAACGAAATAATCCACGGAGCAGAATTTGGATTCCGCTGTAACTTCTGCGGCCCAAGTGCTCACCCATTTAGAACTCCTGGGGATATTTTCGCTTCCAATAATTGGCTGTAAAAATTCGCGGATAAAAGGCTCCGCGGGCGCCATGTATTTTGAATGGAAGGCGAAACCGGAAGAATTCACCATTTTAGCAAAAGTGCCTTCGAAATTTAATTCCTCAAGGAATTTCTTCATGGAATCTTCATCCCCCGCGATGGTCACATTGTCCTCCGCGTTGTGACACGCGGGGAACAAAGATCCCGCGCAGCGCTCCTCCGCCTCTTCCCAAGTTAATCCCACGGATGCCATAACTCCGGCCATTTTTGTGAGGCTGAAAGCGCGCGCGCGCTCAAATGATATCAAAATAGTTTGCTTCGCCGAAAGGCATTTATCCCCATAAGCGCACGCTATTTCCCCAATCGAGTGGCCGAAGAGTCCGTTGGGCTGAATTCCTAAAAGAAATAAAATGTCCACGAGCGCAATTTGGACGGCAGTGATTGCCGCCATAGAATTAATGACGTCATCAAAAACGCCTTCGTCTTCGGAGCGCAGAACATTTAGTAAATCGAAATTTTTAGAGCGCAATTCCAACGCTGAAGCTTCAATTGAATTTTTGAATGGCGTCAGCGCCATTAAATCCTCAATCATGAGCTTATGCTGCGTTCCCATTCCTGAGAACACAAACCAAATTTCGCGGTTAAAAACTTGGAGTTCTTCGCACTTGACGCTCGTCGCTTGCTTGTGGTTTAAGGCGTAAGCGCGGTAATTGTGGCCAGGGATGCTTGCGCGCGTAAGTTCGTGCATGAGCGCAAGGAGATTGTCGTCAGCGTCGTCCATCAATGCTTCTACTGAAAAGCGAACTTCAGGAGTGCGACCGGAAAAGGGCAAGAGCGCGGGTAATTTTTCTTCTGATCTTTCTTCTGATACAATTTCGGAAGTTAAATTTGGTGAATGTTGGTTTTTTGGAGGAAAGTGAAGGACAAAATGAACGTTCGCACCACCAAATCCGAATGAATTTATTCCGATTATAGAGTGCCTTGCGGCGTCCAAAGGTAAATTCGCGTCCACAACTCTAATTCTTCCGTCAAGTAGAGCTTCCAATTCTGGATTTGGGCAGGAATAGTGTAGGTTGCCCGGGATGATGCGGAAGTGGTGGGAAAGAATTACTTTTACTAGGCCGCATAAACCTGAAAACCATTTATTTCATTAATTTTTGTATTAATTTTTGTATTAATTTTTGTATTAATTTTTGTATTAATTTTTGTATTAATTTTTGTATTA
>JAQGAK010004533.1:0-12014 GCA_034696945.1 Lipothrix lubbocki
GTAATTGAAAGCTCCGCAAAATAAAATATTGTTTAAAAAAGACATCCACGTAACCGTAAAGAATGAACTCATTATAGTCCAAGAGAGTTTATTCCAAGAGAAGAAATAATAATACATATTATTATTTATTTATTGCTCAGTTGAGTCTTAAATTATTTTGGAAAAAAAAATAATCACAATTTAGAATCCTAATTATTACAGAATTTCAAAACAGGTTGTGTAAAAATATTAATACACATTCAAGTTTCATGAAATGTTTAAAAATTCATAATTATTTTCTGTAGTGGGATGGAGCGCTGTATGTCGGCGCTGGAGAGGAGTAAAATGGTGCGTTGTAGGTTGGAGCAGAATAAGACGGCGTCGGAGCGTTGTAGCTAGAAGGTGCGGGAGCATGGACACTGTTGTAAGAAGAGGACGGCGCGGAAGTGGCGGTGGCCTTCGGCGCTGGGGAATGGTAAGTGTGAATTGTGTAGGTGGTCATGGTAGGAGGTGGCGCGTGGTATTCCGTCTTGGGAGCGCTGTAGCTTGGCGCTGGGGCATTGTAAGACTGCGTTGGAGCACCGTTGTATCTTGACACTTGAGCATCGTACGACGTGGCGTAAGAGGGCGCAGGCGCATTGTAAGCGGCCGAAGGTCCGTAGCGGCCATACCCGTTGGCGCTTACGGTTGCGATTATTGCGAAGAAGCAAATGAAAGCCTGAAATTATTAAGAAAATATTTATTTTAGTTAATTTTTTTAATATAAATTTTTGACTAAATATAAATTTTTGATTAAATATAAAATTTTGATTAAATATTAATTTTTGATTAAATAAAAAAAAATTAATTATAAATCATAAATAGTTTAATGTTCCAAATCAAATCTTAATTAATTCCAAGAAATTAACTGACAAAACTCAAATGGTTTTTTTGAAATTCTGAAATAGTTAAAAATGCATTATAGTAAATTAAATTTTTTAAATACCTTCATGATTTAATTCCTGAAAAACTGACAATACACTTTCCTTCAACTTGTTATTCCTCGAGAACGAAATATTCTGAACAAGACAAATGCACTATCGAATGTGACAAAATTTTGGACAATTTGTCTGTATTTATACTTCAAACCCACGGAGGACAATCCATTGTTTTCTTGACGACCGGACCAGCTCGTTGAGATAACACGTTTCATTTTCATTGTTGGAATTTTCCTATTACTTTCCCCATTATTTACCCGTCCATGATACCAACATAGGTACATATGTATATGTCATGCTTGAAACAGGTGACAGGATTTGAGATTTGTAGAGGCCTGCCCTATTTTCTCGGCAATAAATAAATCATTTCAATAAAGTATAAGTATACTTAATTGTTGTCATTGTAATCACCGAAGTATAAAATGTTCAGGGTCGGGATGAATGACAACGTCACACTTGACAGTTGGCAGGTAGCAAAACTTGTGAAAGTAACCTAAATTTTGTTACTTTGGATTCTGGACAAAAGCCGACTAGAAGTTTGAGATAGAATTATCCATGAATGAAAGGGATACTTGTTTGCTTTTCAAATTCATCACATTGACACAAATATTAACATTTAAACTGTATTGACCATTTACAGTCCTACTCCTCAATATTTTCATTCACTTGACTCACAAGTTCCTGGACTCTTTCTGAGTTTTGTGTATTTAAATGCAATGGAATTTTTCTACGATATTTCATTGACAGTGTTTCCGGTTCGTAAAATTTTAATTTGATGTAAGAAAATAATATTATTAATTATATATAATGCATATTTGTATTTAAATCCAGAATAAAACCCTTACAGCCTAGGCGATTCTAAGGCTGGGAATATGCCACAAATGCGATAAGAATAAGTTTGATTCGGTGAATTACATTCTTATCCTGGACACTTATTACCATTCCAAAATCAAAGACACAATATTCGCATAGAAGCATTATGTGCGAAAAATAAAATTAAAATGACATCTCCAGCTCAAATTACCGAAATTGAGGAAAATAATTGATTAAAAATTTATTCCAAAAGGATAGATGATATCCAATTTGTAATATATGTCACATTTTGATGAAAATCACGTTCAATGGCTGATTTTCATTTATTTTATACGGGAAATACTGCAGAAAGTAAAAAGGACAAAATTATTTAATTAAAATTAAAGAAATCCTTCTGGAAAAAGCGGAAAATTGTAGTGAAATGAAAAACAATAGTGGGAGTTCCCGAAAAAAAGCCAAATTCGAGAATTTTTTTCAAAATTATAAAGCGAAAAAAGCAAAAAGGTTCCAGCTTTATACACATTACTAAGTAAGTACTAACGACTGGGTTTAACTAAAATCAAGAATATGTTGACAATAGGAAAATAAAATTGTCTGGACATTAGAATAAGTAGCATTACATTTTTATTTATTATTATTATTCATGAAAAATATTAAATTAAGTAACAACTTATACACTATGAACAATAAGAACAACAATGGATAATCTAGTTTAATTTTCTAAAAGGAACCTATTTGACCGCAGCGGCCGCCGTTTTGTTTCTTTGCGTTAAAGGCTTTCTTAACCGAATCCGTTTGATTCTGATGAAATTTTCCCGAACAGCTCGCATGGTTGAATTATCGACGTTGCTGAATTTATCTTTGTTAACAGTAGTGCTCGTCACTACATTTTTTAACCCGAAATTTTTATCCTCACTCTCCGGGACGTCGGTTTCTTTACTTTCGTCACGCGTCTTATTAAGCGGGAGATGCAAAAGCATCAGTTCTTGATTATTCATGGCTCCTTCAATGTTTGGGATCATTGTTGTTGTAGTTGTTGTTGTAACGTCATCCGATATTTGCGTGCTTTTTGATTCGTTTAATGGATGCTCACTTTGCAGTCTTTCTGCGTTATCCAGCTCGTTCGATCGAGACACTTTAAGTTGAATTTGGGGTAAAATCTTCCGATTGTACCGAGTTTTTGGCGATGTCGTTGCTAGTGTTGGATCTGGTGATGTCGTCGGGGTTGTGGAGATTAATGTAATTGGTGGTGGCAATACATTCATCCTAGGATGAATTGCTGGAGATCCCGCGTCCTGGACAATAGATTTGATGACGGACTCGGCCGGGATAGGATTTCCAGTTCGAAGACTATTGATATGGGCGAGGATGGATTTTGCTATGAAATCCTTCGGTAAAGGAAGTATCGGGTAAGTTGAGTTCATGGGGTTGGGAATAACTGCACTAAAATAGAAACTCGTATTTTTGGGGATCATCGCTCCTGCTTGATCAATCTGTTTGTTTGAATCCGGATGCATTTGGTAAACGCTATGCTGATGAGATTCTGCTTCCGTTTCGACAGATTCCGGCCGAGATTTTGATGTGGAATTATGAGTTGATTCCGGATTTATTATGCCTTCTGAAGATACTAAATTCAAGTTTGGGCTGAAATTGGAGTTTAAATGTGGATTGAAATTAATTATCGAGGTTACAATTCGATCTCCACCAGATTTCGGGCTTTCAAGACGATGTCCCCCAGTTTTTGTGTTCACAATTCGATGCTCATCAGTTTTCTGATTAACGACTCGATTTCCTTTATATTTTGAGTGAAATCGAGGAGTATTTCTGAACCTTGAGCTTAATATGATTGGATGAATCTGAGTCACTGGATGTGAATTGGTTTTTAAATTCGGATCCGGGTGAGGAATTAAATTTGGGTATTTGCTTAAAACGAAATTCAAATGTGGATTCAAAATCGGGTTGAAATGCGGATGTAAATAGGTTTGTACTGTTGGGGACGGAGGCGGAAGTTGACTAGCGATGGGAACGACGACCGTTGGAAGATTTGCTTTCTTTTCGTTTTGATTGTTATTAAGTGTGGCGAAACCCGCAGGTCCGAACTCCAAGGGTGAAGCTCCTTGTAAATTATTAATTTGTTGATTAGCTAATAAGAGTTGTTGCTCTGCAAGATTGGGAACAAATGTAGGATTGATTTGCTGTTGTACTATGGAATCAGCACTAAAAGTTGATGGGCTGGATTGTTTCATTGGTTCATAGGTCGGATTTATATCCTTATTGTCTCCTTGTTGTGTAGCAGGTCTAGGATCGATGGTTGGGTTAACACTTACGATTTGTTTTGCATGACTTGTTGGTTCAAAGCTTGGGAGAATTTGGTTTACTTGGTTTGGATTAATCGTTGGGTTGATTTGCTTAACCATGTTGGATTCATAAGTTGAATTTATATTTTGTTCATTTACTAGGTTTGGATCCATTGTTGGTCGAACTTGCATCGACTCAAATGTTGGCATGACTTGCCTGAAATCATTCGGATCAAATGTTGGATTCATTTGTTTGAAATTGTTCGGATCAAATGTTGGATTCATTTGTTTGATATTGTTCGTATCAAATGTTGGATTCACTTGTTTGAATTTGTTCGGATCATTTGTTGGATTCACTTGCTTGATCAAGTTCGGATTAAATGTTGGATTCACTTGATTGCTAAAAATAGGTCCAAAAATTGGATGTGCAAGAGTTTGAATGACATTAGACTTGACACCGTGATTAGCGTACTGCGGAACGGTTCCAGTAGGTAATACATGCATATTTTTAAGGGAATCAATGTGATGAGGGTGTTTTGACATTTGACCACCAGGAGGCACACGCGTCGGCACTGGACTCGTTGGTTCCGGAAGACCTCCAGGGAATTGCTGGGCGTACCGAAGATTATTATTGTTGTAGTTTGCAACGGAGTCATAGCCAGAATTAGAGCTTTTGATTGTTTGACGATACAGGACCTGGGAATATCCACCCGGAGTTGGGTGATTGACTTTGTAATTGTGTTGCTGGAAATAAAGTTGACCGTGATGGTTCGGTCCTCCAACTTGATGAGGATTTCTACCGCCGCCGTAAATCACATTGAGGTCAGCAGGTTTACTGTTAAAATTGAAATTAGGAGTTGGGAAGCCGTAATTTTGATTCACGGGTTGCCAAGAGGATTTGTCGGGTGAAGAAGGTCGAAACGGCTTCTCGATGTGTGGTTGGCGCGGACTTTGTTGTTGAATTGGCCTATTAAAATTATTTACTGGAGGATACGAGTGATGATTGGAAGGTGGATAGGAATAATAATTAGATGGTGGATAAGAATGGTGATTGGATGGTGGATAAGAATGGCGATTGGGTGGTGGATTCGATTGATGATTTGCTGGTGGATAGGGATGATTAATTACGGAATGACCAAGCTGAGGACCAACTTTCCCACCAGGATTTCCTACTGGAAGGCCGACTTGTGGATTGTTTGGGAAACCGCCATTAGCGAATCGATTTTGAGTCACTGGGTGAACTGTTTTAATTAATACCGGAGGAATACCTGGCAGCTTTTCGATTTTCAATTGACCTCCCACCGGTCTGTGTATGACTGGAGCCGGTGACTCTGGTTTGTCATACTGATCCTGATTTTTCGACCCTCCTTCATACGTCACAACAGCATTGTAGCCGTGTTTCCAATCTGCAATGTATGCCACAGTTTGGATTCGACCATCCGGAAGTAAAACTTTGTACTGCCCGGTGATCGTGTTCCCATCACTCGATTCTTCCTGATTGAAATTATTCCCGTACTTGTTCTTTACGGCGTATGCAAAATGATAGGGCTTGCGTTGTCCAACCTAAAATATTAATATTTTTGGGGGTTAATTAATTTCAAAAATTTTAAATTTCAAAGTTTTTACATACTAAAAATTTTTGAGTTGTTAAATTGAAAATTATTTTTTACTTTTTATGTATAATTAAATTAAAAGTAGGAAATCAATCAACACACGTTTAAGTTTTGTTTTAATTTCAAATGATTTTATTAATAATTGAGGAAATTAATTTGAATAAAAATTTTGTGATTATAATTTTAATTATAATTTTCAGATACTTAAAAAGGGAATTCGAATTTAATCGTACATAATCATCCGGCGGTGATCCGTAAGTTTTTCCAGAAAGAGCTGTCTCTTCCTGCATATTATCCTTGGATTTACTATTTTGTCCATTGTCGGTGTTCTCACCAGCTGAAGATTGCACTAAACCTGAAGAACTTGTTGTGGATTGCGGCCTCTTTTTCCTCCGGATGGGCTTAAATCGTTGGTTTAACTGTTGTCTAATCTTTGATTTTATAGTTTCCTGCGTTATTTGATCACTGATTTCCGAAATTGGTAAATTCTCAAAGGTTGCAGGTTCTGCGAGGGTTGACAGTAACGGTGAGACTTCTTGCCTCTGCTCCTCTGAATATTCTGGCGACTGATCGATGTACTCATTTGACATTACTTCGGAAGAATTTCCATTGACATTACTGGACATTTGCTCATTGAATAACTGAAAAATATTCGGTAGAGACTGAGCAACACTGGAATCAGGACTATTTGACTTGAAAATGCTGTCTTCGAAGATATTCCCACCATCGAATAGAGATTCATGCTTCACCGACTCTTTCAGCTCCACTTGGACTGTTAGGGAGAGTAACACTATGGAGAGGAAGAAGGCCTGGAAAAAATTTAATTATTACAAAAATAAACAAAAAATAAATACAAAATTTAATTATTACAAAAATAAACAAAACATAAATACAAAATTTAATTATTACAAAAATTAATACAAAAATTAATACAAATATAAACACAAGATTGATACAAAATTGATACAAAATTTATACAAAATTGATACAATATTGATACAAAATTGATACAAAATTGATACAAAATTGATACAAAATTAATACAAAATTAATACAAATATAAACACAAATATAAACACAAAATTCATACAAAATAAAGAACAAAATTAATACAAATATAAACACAAAATTGATACAAAATAAAGAACAAAATCAATACTATAATTAAAATGAATAACAGCTTAATTTAATAAATAAATAAATAACTTAAATTTAGACTCACCATTTGAAATAAATAATTAAAGTAATCCTTGAAATACGAAGTTCCTATAGTTTCCGACGTTTAATGTTAACAAATTATTCACAATCACATTCACATTATTGATTATTGCAATGACAGTACTGCTCTGCAAACTGCAACAATAGGATTGAAACTTTTGCAAGAAAATCACTAGTCTTTTATAACTTCTCATATGATCTGAATTTCAATTTCTTTCATTCGCAAGACTGTCATTTATTCAGTGTAATTGTCAGTTTCAGTGTTTTTGTCCGGAGAGTTAATGCTAAATTTAAATGCTAGAAAGTTCATTTGGGCAGTAAAATTTGGCAATAAAGAAGGGTTTTTAACTCTGTCGGTAAATTATACGACAGTTTTCTCTGTCCTTGCGATTAAGCCTTATTTGCTGCTGTCCTCATTTTATTTTACAACGATTTCAAATAGGATTTATTTATTTTCTATAGCAGTTTTTTTTTCTGATTTTGACTCAATTTTCTCTGATCTCATGTGAGTTAAAAGAATAATTATATTAAATGCAAAAAATCAAGTGTGTGCATATAAAACAATTCGGAAGTAACAGCGGCGATATTGCAAAAAAGGCTTAAAAATTGAGTGCAAGCGTATAATTATATTGCTCAGTTCAGTATAGAAAGGTTTACATTTGTTATGACAAATGCTTCAGCATTTGTACAGTAGTGTGAATGTGTATGAAGAGCACGATTAAGCTTAAGGAAAAAAATTTATTGAATTGTAAAATGAACTGAATTGTTGTCGCGTACGGGGCTAATGCTCTGATCACTCAATTGTTATCTGATACAGATTTTTACGGTCACCTTCACTGTCATGAAATCCTTGATTTTAGTAAAGCATTAGGGATATACATATATGAGTATGTTAAACATACGGAAATTATTACCATACAGAATACTATAAGCATTAATGGGGTAACGGTAATGGTTTATTACTCCGAGGAAATTGGATACATTTTATTTTGAAAGGGAGGAAAGCCGTCATTGATTCCCGGGTATTTAATTTTAATATGCCTTAAAATGCTCAATGCCGTTGTATATAGTCGGGAAATTTTTGATTTATTATTTTGTAATTTTTAATATTACATTGCAAACGCAAGCACATTGTAATAACATGTACAAATACGCAATGATATACTTACAGTAGGCTTGCATCAATTTTGGGACTCGAATCAATTTCCTATTTCTACATTGTACTATTTTGAGTCCGTTGTATCCTGCATTCCGTCACGATGACAGTAATAATAAAAGTTTTGAGACAAAAAATCCCATTTTATCCGACGTGCAATGTAATTTACTAAAAATAGGGATATACCAGTAATATAAATAAGTCTACAACCCAGTAATATAGTAATATAATATAAACCAGTAATAAGTAAAAAGGTATCGCCATTTTGAAATATACTCTTATAACTTATAATCTACTAACCCATTTAGTGGTTGATAAATACTTCCTTAACAATATCAATTTGGCGTCGATTTTTAAGAATATTGAAGTTGTAAGGATTAAAATTTCTGTAAATTAAGCTGTTGAAATTACTAAAAATTAGTTTAAATTTTATAAGGCTACAAATATTTTCAAAGCATTTAAATTGTGAGGTTGGAATGATGTATAAATAGTCATTTTGGAATTATGCGTACGTTAAAATTTTGTATTGAACTATTATAATTTAATTACCTAAATGTATGCTTTCAATTTGTATCATCAAAATATTTTATTTTTCAACCCACCCGTAAAGACTACAAAGATTGTAAAATCCAGCCGAATTGTGTTGTTGACTTTATTTCATTTTTGGCCATACACCTTGAAGTTCGATGCATTTGATTGTGGATTTGAAAATCTGTGTCGATATTTATCCAGGAACGTTGTGTACCTCATGGACTGTAGGAATTTGTACAAATTATACTGATTAATTGATTTGTTTGTAATAAGTTAATAAATTGAAAAGTTGTTGTTAATAAATTGTTAAAATTGTTGTTGATTGTTATCATTGTGCATTTACTAAGTATGTTATTATGACGACTCTGACACATCCAGCGGGTTGGCCGTAGTCCAGGCATTAAACCATCCCTGCGAATTCGCAGCAGCGGCTGAGAATTGCAGAAGGACGATCAGGTAGGTCACCGATTGGTTGGCGATCTAATCAGGAAAAATACAAGACTTTAAATTTACTCAGTTCATTTATGAATAAATATTACTATTATTACATTATTAAATACTTTACCCTAATGAACAATCCCGTATCAAGTGTAGCGTATTTCCCTAACGTTACTCTCACCGGAGTTTCGGTTAATTGCTGATGAAGAAAATTGAGCTGAAAATAATTACTTGACATTTTCCATTATTTAATTTTATGATTAATATATTAATAACATCTGCAATATGAGATTATAATATTCATGTTTATTTTT
Source organism: Lipothrix lubbocki (assembly GCA_034696945.1). NCBI lineage: Eukaryota > Metazoa > Arthropoda > Collembola > Symphypleona > Sminthuridae > Lipothrix > Lipothrix lubbocki. Next base: position 9,337 of record JAQGAK010004533.1, read on the forward strand.
TTGAGGTAATAAAAATGTAGCGGTCACCTCCGAAAGAACCTGAGGATCCAGCATGTCTTCGCGTAGGCAGATGGAAATGATTTCGTTTGCCACGAGTTTTTCCTGTAAAGACAGAATTCGTTAAAAAAACACGCCAATCTCGTAATGTGTACATATAGGTAGTTATTTATTATTTTTTCTATGTATTCAATTATTAGTTCCACCTCATCTACGACTTGCTCTGCCAAAAATGCTTTGATATATAGCCTCCCAAAGGAAATTAATGGATAGAGCAACTGACTGAATAAAATTCCGAATTTTTCCGCATCAAAACCATCGGCTTTTGTAACTTCAAGAAATTTAGCAAAGAAATACATGGAAAATGTGAACATGACGAACAGCTCTGCGACAAGGTAGAGTTGGTATTTTTTGAAGAAATTTCCCATGACCTCACACAAATGACGAATTTCCAATATGATTTTTCTCCATTGCTTCACTTCCTTCAAATTAAAATCACACGATTCCTTGGTTTGCACTTTCTTCAAACACGTTTTGGTCTAAATTTTGAAAAATCAAAATAATTTAATCTGAATAAAGATTTACACAGAATTAGAATTTATGCATTAATTTTGAAAATTTACGGATTATTTTACGGTTTTACAGATTTTAATTCCACGTTTATTTGTCATTTAAAAAAATTATGTACTCACCTGCCGGAAAAGTTCTTTGACCATTCGACACATCATCAACATACACATATCTTCCAAAAACCGGAAATATAACGTAAGGAGGAAGATCAGTACTACAATGCACAGCAAAATAAGATTTTGTACAGAGAAATGACTTGCAAAAACATGGTTTAAAGTTGCTGGTATCGTGATAAATATTGTAAAGGTCGTCAAATAAATAATTAGCATTGTACAAAAGAGCTTAAAATTGGATTTTCTAATTTCCTCAACACCGACATAATTTTGAAAGGTGGACTCAATCCTACTTTCAGTCTGTGAAATTCCATTTAACAATTCCATGCGAACAGGAAAATCGTAGGATAAAAAGAAGTGGGCGAAAATATTTTGGAGCGGATAAATCATTACGAATAATGTTTCAAGTATCCCGCCAAAAAAGTCGTTCTTTTTGAAAATATTGCCAAAGGAGCCAACGACGTGGTGAAACCTAAATATAGTTAAATTAATTTAATTAAATTGCCATCATACGATAAGTTTAATTAAACGTAAATAAAATTATAATAATAATTTGATACATATAATAAATTAAAACTAAAAAATGAATAATTTTATGACAAGAGAATTAAATTGAATTTTTAGTCAAGAATTTTTTAAATCCAAAATATTAACATTATTACAATTTGAATCTCCATTTGTAATTCAGCCCAGCGTCCAAAAAGTATATAATCCAATATGAGATTTTTACGAAGCCCCAAATAACTGACCAAAGGAATATCCAGGATTTCCATTTAAAACGGAAGCTATAGAGGGACTTTTCAGGGGATTCCATCCATTCCGTCCGATTAGTCTCCGAAGGGTTTTTTATAATTAGGGGGCAATAGCCTGCGTAGCGGGATAATTTAGTGAATAAAAGACCGATTTCGACTAAGCTTTGACTCTTGTGCTTTATCTTATCATTTCGGAGTTTATACTTCGGCGAGACTCTATTGAAAATGGCGGCCATCTTGGCGAATACAGTTTTAAATTCAATTTGAAAAACTTTAATTAATTTCTATTACGTAGCGCTTCTTCATTGTTTATGTTGCAAAGCCGTCCCAGTGTTCCGCGTCAAAAATTCCTTATCTCAATCAGAAAAAGGGTTCGTTTACCGGAGCATACGTCCATATTTATTTAACGGGCGGATCCGTGTTCCGAACCGATGAATAAAATAAAAAGGCTGATCAGAAAGCATAATATTAACAACATGCTTATTATTGTAGAGACACAGATGTAGATCGCATCTGCCTCTACAATTACAATGCTCGAGCGATATTAAATTTGAGGGTTGGGCACTATTTACCTCTGATGTCTGATGCAGTATGATATAATAAATATTCAAGAGTAGCTAATAATTTATCAGTAAATCTATCCGGGCGAATAGGCCAGTAAAAAAAATAATGATACTAATTTCTGATAAATTGACCTAATTGTGAGAAAAATAAGAGATATCCGAAGTACCTCAGAAAGTAAACAGTTTGAATAGTAATTATTATAGTACTAAAATTAATTTCAGTTGATTTCACCTATGAATTGCACGCATACTACATATATGCACATGTATATCGTATTTCACTATGAGGGATGATTATTTATCATTTTTAAATGTGAGTCAATAATTTTAAAAATAATTTTTACAATAAATGAACATCCATCACATTTTAATTTTCCTTTGCCCGACGGATGACCCCAGCCCATGTCTTTTGTTCAGTGCGATGAGTTGGATGATCAGCAGAAATTCAGGGCTATTCCCACCCAGTGATTAATTCAATTAGGACGACAATTTATCACTAAAAGCTTTGCATGAATAAACAACGCGAAACTTCAAACCCAACACTTACAGTGGGTTGGGCGAGATTATAGGTATGACCTCGCGAGCGCTGTAACTTCTCGCGCTTTTGACATAGGGGATTATAAGTTGGCACACTTAAACTTTGATATCTGATTATTATTTGTGTAAATTTTTATTAGGCTAAG
>JAQGAK010004534.1:0-12010 GCA_034696945.1 Lipothrix lubbocki
TATTATTATTTATTTTATTATTATTCATTTTATTATTATTTATTATTATTATATTATTATTTATTTTATTATTATTATTTATTTCATAATTATTATTTATTTTGTGTTCATTTATTATTAATTGTTAATAATTGTTTATATTTTTTAATTATTATTTTATTTATTATTTTGAAAAAATTAGATTCTTGAATATTGTTTTTATTATTTATTCCTTTAAAAATATTAATGTTTTTCACAGTCATGTAGACATGTTATTGAAATGGGACCGTATTTATTTATTAACTATTGAGGAGTTTGTTTGCATTCTTGCTGTTTTTGTCCAAGTTTTGATCTAAATATTATACAAGAAATGTAGGCTAAATGGGAATTGTACTGGAATATACTGAGACTTATTAGATTGAATAACATGGGGATTTGGGGATTGGAAGGAACCCGTAAATAAGTGAAAGTCCTTGAGAAGACAAGCGGGTCATTGTACCTGATAAACAAATGTAATTTATAGGGAAGCAGATATCCTTGAATTTACGTCGTAGTTCAAAGCTCAGTTGAAGGATCAGCTGAAGTATTTTCCTTCGTTCGTTTGTTCGTTAATTCGTTAATGAATAAGGCGAAGGAGTGAAGGAGGATAAGGATTAATCTGTGACTCCGACACTCTCTCAGATTTGCTCATCTCATCCCTCACTTTCATTTTAACAGTTTAATGTTATTATTCCTCCGTACTCCGTAGTGGTAGTCATAATTTAGGGCAACTTTTCCTCATCATGTGAGGATAAAATGCAAGTAAATATTAAATTGGCTTTGAAAGTAATATATTAAAAGTACTAATTGGCAATTGGCACGCCGTGTGTTACATCTCAAAATTCGACAGATTGCAGATTCGACGGGGAAATGAAAGCACAAAAATAAGTAAATACGTCCAGTTGCTTCAAGAATTACATTAAACTCATCAAATTAAATCAAGTTTTATTGTAAATTGTCAATTTAAATAATTCGCCAAGCTATTCCCTTTATTAATATCCCAACTTCAATTCAACCGCAAATTCTTTTATCCTCCAATGTTTTTTTGCTGACTACGGATAACTTATGTAATTTTATTGTATTTATTTTGAATTTTTATTGTGTTTACAATTTACCTTGCATTTATTTCGTATTGAGTTTGAATTTAATTTGAATTTATTTTGTATTTGTTTTGTTTTGTATTTGTTTTGAATCTAACCTATTTTGTATTTACTATTGAAGAATTAATTGAATTTAATTTATTATCCTGTTAAATAATCTCAAAATAAAGTGTAAAATATAATGCTATTTTTAGGAATTTTAAATGAATATAATGGAAGCTGGATAATCAATAATCATATTGAGTTATTGAGTATTTTCAGGAGAAATTGTTATTTTAAACTTATCCTTTACAGATTTGATTGGAACTCCATGTCAAAATTAAAAACCACACAGAGATCTTCACAATCTGCTCGAGCAGATTAATGATTTATGATGGAAACCGAGCCGGAGGAGAGTGGGGACCGAAAACGAGAACGGACGGATAATGGCGATGACGGGCATCGTACTGACAAATTTGATGCCAGTGCTGTAAGTAGAATATTTTTTAAATTAATTAAAAATTTATTAAATTTAACGATTTTCAAAATTTTATTATTAATCTGAATGATGCAAGTACAATGAAAGAAAAATACTTTTAAAAGATACATATTCAAATTGCAATATCCGATTTTAGGATGTTTGTAATTCTCTATCTGTTATTATCAACTATTAAAATTGCACCCAAATTTTCAAAATGTGCAGCCTTGATATTGAGCTTTACCAGAACGTTTTTCAAAATCGGGCTATTTTTATTGTTTATGTTTTCTTTTTTGCTATATTATGTAAGCTTTGAAAGACGAGTATTTCCTCGAGTATTTTTCTCGTTAATGTAATAAAAAGTTAAGATTCATGATGTGTGTAGGTTGTTTATCTTAACATTTTTATGGGGAAAGTATTTCATAGAATTTTTTTTTAAATTACAGTCAAACTTGGAGCTGTTGGTGGAGAAAGTCGTTGGAATTCATTTGGTAAGCGGTGTATAATAATGAATTATTTTAAATAATACGTTCAAATAATTTTTGTAAATTTTGCAGCAGTTATTAAAATTTAATTTAATTATTGCAATATTTAAAACATATTTTAAAGTATTTAAAATAATGGTATTCTTTATAAAAATTTGTTTTTAAATTATTGTAGATATCAATGCAAATATTCGCTCTACTTGACTTCCAAGACTTGCTAGCATGTTCATTAGTGAACAAGAGTTGGAATTCTGTGGCAAGGAGGACACTACGGGAGACACGGAGATGCATGGGAGCAATAGCAGGAGATATTCCTTGCCAGTCGGTGATGGAATTTAATCAATTACTATCTACATCTTTTGACGTTCCCTTCAACGGACTAATAATATCAACGGAACCCGCCCAACAGCACCTCTTTCACGACTGCATCGAAGTGAACGGACATGATATAAATACTGAGATAAGTACTTGTAGAAACGCCGGACTGCTGAGAAGACTGAGAGATAGACTAGACGCTTCAAATTTATTTTCTGAAATTTTGTCAAAAATTGACGTCAAACATCTAGAGATTAATTGGATGGACTTGACTACAAGTTATTGTCCAGCTTTTCAGCTAATTCCGAAAGTATTTTTAAACTTTCATCCTTATATACAGTACTTGCATGTTAAGTCACTTCCGGCGGATGCCAACGACTCACTGACAAATGTTATTTTTGGAGACATTCCCTTCCCGACCCATTGGCTTCCGTCGTTAAAGACGTTCGTCCCTCCTGATGATCACGACTACGGCGAGAACTTCTACTCTGTGTCGGTGTTCAAACAATTATTGGCAGCTTCCCCAAATCTGCAACAAGTTCTAGGTGAAATTAGTGATGAGGAATTGGAGCCATTTTTCGACGAGAGTAAAGTCCATACGATTAAGAACGTTCGATTGGAATTGAGTCCTACAAGACTCCCTCAAATTCTGCGCTTACTCTGCGGGGAACATCAGTTGTGCATACGGAAATTAGTGTTTGTCATTTCTGTTCCTGTACCTGAAGATAAGGAGGACGTGTATACCGTGTTAAAATTAGTGCAGCAGAGACTTGGAAAGACGTTAGAGGAGTTGGAGATTTCTCAAGTGGCTTTAATCATGCTTTCTTGCAGGAAATATTCTTCTTTTGGAAAATTACGACATCTCATGATCGAATACGACCCAGCCGTGGATCTTCAAAAAAGATTTTTTACTCTGTGCAATGTAGACTTTAATTGGCTCTTTCCGCGACTGCAAATGGTGGAAATTGAGTGGGGGAGTTTGACAATTGACTTGAGATTAATTACAACAGAGCTGGACGTACAAAATTCTGAACTCAGTTGTGGATCTGTCACACATTTCTACATTTCCAGCTGCGTCCTCCGAAATACGAATCTAGTCTCATGGTTTGAGAATATGGCTAAACTCTTTCCCAACGTACAACATTTCTTTCTCAACGAATTCCGGGGACAAAATTTCAAAGAGTGCTTTGAATCTGTGTGGGGAGCATGGAATAATATTGAGACGATTACTCTGTGGTTCCACAGTTTAGAAAATATGTGCAAAAACTATGACTCTTGTATTCTCGGCGTTTCGGATGAAGAGCTGCAAGTTCTATTTTCCAGACTGGATGAGGAACATTTTAAGGATTTAAATCTTGTGCCTATAAGATCCTGCATCTTTAATTGCTCCAGTAAGTATTGTTAATTTATGAATAATTTGTTAAATAATTGTTCGGTTAAAAAAGTCTTTATTATGATCTAAAATGTAATTTCACTTGTAATATATTGATTGTTTGTTTTCAGAATTAAAGAAAATACTATTTATTGTACCGCCCAAGCCCTTCCAAAATGTGGAAAATCGTCGTTGCCTCCTGTCTGAACTAACGGATCATCTGGCCTTCAACCGCTGCCCACAATTGACATTCGAAGTGGTTGTCAAGTTCTGGAACGAACGGGAACAACGACAATATCGTGAGTTTACTTTTATAATTTCATATTTTTTTTTTCTTTTATTTAAAAACAATTATGTGTACTGATGTACTGGTTACAATTTACGATATTGAAATTATTCTGCTTGTTGTTAGAATTTCCGTTGGACCACCTCAAGCCCTTCACACACCTATGTTACAAGATTGGGAAATTGCATCCCCAACCGTTTCTTTCCATCACAACTGAATTGCTTACAACGTAAATAAGGTTAGGTGTATATGTGACTTTTTTTGAGGGTTTGGGAATTAGTTTAGCAGATATTCGGTTGTGTTGTAACTGAGTTCAAAACAGCGGATTTTTGTGACGTGAATGAATGTTATTATCTATTATGTATTGTTATTATTTCGCTAATCTTGTTATAAAATTGAAAAGTATCTACTACTAAAAACTTCTACGGCTACAATAATTATCGTGTCATATATTTACTAGCAGTTGTAATAAAATAGACAAGTAGTTAAAATTTTGGACACTGTTACTACTCAATAGCTCACATAATTAATTGCTAAGTGTAATTTCATTATTAGGCAAGTGTCAGCTGATTCTTCAAATCTACAATGTGCTTTATTTGTTCATTATATAGAATTGTTCCGGTAAAAAGTCTAAATGTGTTATTACGGTTAATAATTTTATGCAAATGGAAAAATTCTTGACCACGAACTCCGAGGTATTTGGTTGCATTGTTTATGTAATGTAATGAAATCAATATGCTGCTGAGGTACATTTAAAATTATGTAGTGTGCTGTACTTGAAAAGTTTCATATCTGGACTTCGTGTGAAGTTAAGGTAGGTTATTATTCATACAGGTAATAAAATTAGAAAATACTCACAGTTTGCAATAGTTTGAATGTTACAATCACAATAATGGTCTTTACTGAAAGATATAGACAAGTTAAGAAGAATAAGTTGAATTATTTTGAGCGCAAAGAATGGTCTGCTAGTACAAACCACACAATGTGGATATGTGCAGTAGATTTTATATTACAAACAACAATTTTAATTCAACAACAACTGGTTCTATTCAGAGTGCGTCGAAACTGCATCAATGAAGCTGTAACTGATGTCACTGGCGACAAATTCGTTATCTATCCACAGTTTCACTAAAATGTCGTCATAAAAGTGTACTATTAGCAATAATTGTATGGATAAATAAATCAATGTAAAGTTTTTATCTAGAAAATTTGTTACGTATGTACTCATATATTTGCATTGAGCAGTAATAATTGCAATGTGCGTGTAATTATTGGTTGTAAACTGATTAAACGGTGGATTCTTTGAACAAAGTTTCCAGATAATAAAGTTTATTATATTTTATTTAAAAAGAAAAATGAGCGATAGATATTCTTGATTCGCAATATTATAATGCAATTCAGAATAATATTTTAAATTTTAATGTACCACAGTTTTTCCATGATTGTGGACTCATCGATGCGGCTTAACAGTCAAAACTGAATTCTTCATGGGAGCAGAGCTATTCCTACTCCCGTAAAATCAATTTTGAACTGAGTTTAGAGACGATGGAATGATTCCCGGTCACTCCACAATAAATAATATTTCAAGTGCTTTTGCACTTATGCTTCAAATTAAAATCAATAGTTATTTATTGAAGTTCATTCGTATAACAATTAAAAGTTTTAATCTGATGTTACATGTATATTAAATCAGATAAAACAATGTTGTCTAATAAAGAATAAAGTATACTACAAATATATAAAATAAAGTTGGGATACTATTTTCGGCGAAATTTAGTACATTTTTTATATTATTCTGAAGCGAAATGTGGTCCTATATACACGTTTAAGGTCTGTGGACCAGTAGTGGTTTACACATGTGGTAAATACATTAATTTAAAATTAATAAGAAAGTCAATAAATGATTGATTACACTAATGAGCTCACTAGACTATAATTACTGTATTTAATTATGGAGCAATCAATGTAAAACGAGAAATGAACTACTGCACATTGAACCAAAAGTTAAGTAACTTTTGCTGGAAATTCCCTTGAGATCTTTCAAAAGTTGGAAGTTAATTAAACAAATCTTCACTCAGGGTCACTCCTCCTGATTCCCAAGTCAAGTCTCCAACAATTTCGCATTTCAATTTTCGCCCGCCTTTAAAACTTGTATTATTATATGTAGCCTCACACGCCAGTGAGGCCTCAAACCGGGCTGCAAAGTTAAATACGGAAGCTTTTAGAGATCCAGTAATTTCTTGAACGTTTTCATTTTCTTTGCTTTCATCAGTAAAATAGATATCCAAATTGGCACCGTAAGTTATGCCAGTAAGAACGTGCGTTGCGTACTATTAAAGTATACCGAATTCAGGTCAACTAAATCTTGTATAAAGCTATCACACAATTCAATATTGTTGTGGAAATCCCTCCGCTTGGAGGGACTCCCGGGTTGATCTCGGGTATAGATTAACAAATTCCCATCCTGATTTTATCTTCTAAACTCCGATGGGGAGTTTAGGGCTTGAACGCTTATGTATAGTTATGAAACTTCCTACTGCGTCCTATTATAAGACTGCTATTGATATATGACTTACAGCTTACATTGTGATCGTCTTATGGAATATGGACAAGACGACCCAATAGATTTCCCTTGTAGAGTTCGTCCTTCTTTGGTCTTCGGGGAGCTTCGATCACTGGAGATTTATGCGGATAATGCCAGTATTCTGGACTTGACTCAGACGGAAGAATTTAGATTATATTTAAAATGAATAATGCTATAGGACAGGAGCCCCAAGAATTTAGAAGATCGGATAGTTAGAAATTGACAAGTAAAGGCTGCGGCTGAATTTTATTCAGTTATTTTCAAAACTAGAGACAAGAGAGCAAGAGTTAAATTCTTGAAAGTGCGGGACAGAATGAATCTTTAACATTAGGCACATGTTTTTATACGTACTCCTAATTGTAGTTTGTTCCACTTAACTCTTCTTGGTTAACCTTATCTTTTAACTTTCCCATGGGAGTACATAGCGGCAATTTTGCCAAATATATGTATTAATATATTTGTCTATAAGATTTTGAATCCGACGCGCCAGTTTGGTTTCCAATCTGCTGTGGCTGTACGGATTTCATTCTGTACTGCTAATAGTGCTAATACGTTTTGGTGCTGAAGTATTTTTCCAAAACACGACCGTATGCGCCAAGCCGTAAAATTATCGACAATATTTGAAGTTTCGTTGTCCATATAAAGCGACATGCTCTGGTTTGGAATGAGATAATAATTGAGCGTGTCGTGGCACACATTGCCTTGGTGTACATCGTTGACCGATTCGCAAGCAAAAGGCTAGGAAGGCAAACCTTGAATTTGGAAAACGAATTTCCTTTGGCAAGAGATAACCGGCGTCTTCGGGAAAACTTATTTACAGAGGGGCACGACATATAACGCGTCTACGGTTGGATCTCTAGCAGAATTTGCAGCGATCACGGTAACGGAATCGTCTTGTGTACAAATACCAGATTCTTCCGCGGCACTGGACTTGTTCATTTTACTTGGTCCTTGAACGGGATCTTCGTTAGCAGGGCTTTTGGAAGATCTGCGGAGACCGGGGTATCGAACTCCTTCTGGAGCGTCAGCGTTACCTACCGGGTTTTTAGGTACGGTGTTCTGGTTAGACATCGGCAGAAGACTGACTTAAGAGTAACGTGCAATGCAATATATTAAGGCTAAATCCAAAACGTTTCATGTCTAATGTATAATAAGTGCAAAACGTTATATGCCAAACGTGTAATATATAATCATACACTATTGACTATGGGAACTTTACTAATAGTTTAAAATGATTAGAATGGCTCTAGAGTAAGTGTATCATAAATAAGGAACAAACTGCCAGCGTTTTTTTCTCAACGTGAAATGAAATGGTTGCGGTCGAAAGATAATTTTGCTTCGCTATGCCAGCGTAAAGAATATTTTGGTTTTTCGGAAACTTCGACAATGACGCAAATACAGCTGTAGTAGCTGCAACAGTCAAATTATTTTGTTTAGCTTCATTTGTATAGCTAATAAGTTCGGATTTCTCTTCCTGGAGTATTGTGTGAAATAGCATCCAGAGATGAAACAAAATAAAATTATACTGTATATATATATATATAATATAACTATAATATATATTTAAAAACCTTTGCCAATTCTCCATTCTGTTGACCTGCCTGTTTGGGAGAAATGACTTGTAGGTTCGTAAGCTGGACGCTATCTAAGGCTTTGGGGGTAGAGATTATCCTCCTTGAATACCTTCAAAAAAACTTCTGGAGTACTAATAGTTTGCGAAACCAATCTCCGAATCATGCCCTTATCTAACCCTCTCTTAAGGTAATACAACCTATCATCATCATCCATGTCAGCTTTGTATTTCTTACAAAGCTCCATGGCCCTAAAGTAATAATCCTGGTATCGTTCTTTGTCTCGCTTTTCTAGGGATCGCAATTGATCCATAATCTTTTCCTGGCGTACATCTTCGTCTTGTGTGAATTGATTTACAAAAGCTTTTTCCACCTTAGACCAAGTAGTATTTGTGGTCTTGTCGGCATCGTTTAGAACAACGTTACCGTCATAGTATGAATTGAACTATAGCTTAGCGGGACCCCCAAGGAATATTTTATGCTTTCGTTTTTACTGTCATCCCTGGTAATATTGTTAATGAAGCGTTTGCGACCTGACTAATATTGTTACTTACCTAATACCTATGTATATATTGTCAAGTGAAATAAATAAAGGCAAGAACAATACAATAATGGGTAATACTGCTCGTTCTTTATTTACTTCTCGGAGATGTTCGTACAGTGCGAGAATCCAACTGCTTACAATGCTGCAGTGGTTTTTTTATATAGTAGAGCGAATCTGTTTCTGAAACACTATGCAATCCTATACTGTATAAACTTTCCCTATCTACATTATGTATACTGAAGTCTAATGTGAATAAATTATATAGACAAAGAGGACGAGTATTTGGTGGGTAATACTGTTGCTTCTTTTATTCTACTAACGCAGTTCTTACAATGAACGCAGGAATCAAACTGATTACAATCATTTCAGTGGCTCCTTTTATATAGCAGGATGGATCTGCTAAACATGCGTTTTCCATTTTCTTTAGGTACCTTGTATCACACCTGGTAATGCTCTAAATTATTTTACTATTTTATGAAATATGAGAATATACTTTTTAGCCCAATATATAAAATCTCAAATGATCTAGGGTATAATGAAGGTGTGAAAAATAAGGTAATGCTTTAAGACAACTCAACTTCGTATTCCCTCTTAAAACAACTGGATATCGTTTAATTAATTTCTCATCATATTTATATGTTTACAGAATATATGTATTGACATCATATTGAAATTTGCATAATTTACAGATTATTTTTTTTTACAGTTTCTTGAAATAGCTTAGTAAGACAAATCATAATAATTTCCAATAGGATTTTCCCTCACGTTGGGCTGACGGTGAGGAAAGGAAATCCTTGTAGTACGTGGATGTAAGGAAGATTCTCTGTATGGAAGTGATGTATGAAACTGGGCTGCTGCTGCAGTTGTGCTGACGGTGAGGAAAAGAAATCCTTGTATGAAACTGGGCTGCTGCTGCACAAGTGCATGTCCATGCACTTGTGTGGTGGTTACTATGTATGTATACATAATCGCCTTGTATCATCCTCCCATTATATACATATTGAAATGGTCTCCATTCATTTCTTCCTTGTATCATCCTTTCAGATTAAGTTGAGGGGAGAGAAAAAAATGTTTTTATTGATATTTTGTCTATATTGGGTCCCAACTTATCTCATTTGAGAGATAGTAGGGAGCATTAGCATGGGAGTTTCTTGTGATGAAGAAGCCTTCCAAGCTCTCGAATATCTTCTTGGACGTTGCCCTTGGAATATTCCCTCTGCAAGTACTGGGATTCAGTATAGAGAAGCTTGATTGCTTCGTTAAAATACTGAATCTTGGCTTGCATTTGTCCTGCTTCCATATGAAGCCGTTGGGCATTAAATGCATTAAGTTCCAACTTCCATTCAGTGATGTCTAATGTCATGGTTTGGACTGAGGGAGATGGCTGGATCTCAAAGAAGCCTGCCTTTCGTCCAATGCTGTTCATGTCCAACAAGAGTTTGGCATGAGCATTTATATCCTTTTTGGTAAACGTAAGAGCTTGAGTAAGTTCAAGTTTACTCATTTGCTCTGTAGCCTGACGGTAAAGTCCTCTTATTCGTGAGGCAGCTTCATTTCTCACAGACATTCGAGTCTTGAAAATGAGAACTTGCCTTTTCATTTTCGCTCGGATTTTTTCTACTCTTGCTGCGATTCTGTTATTGGAATCCGCAATAGCTCGTCCATCAATTTTAACTGTCGGTTTGGGGATGGAATTTTTGTCCGTTTCCTGGATAGTGACTGTCTTTTTCGAAATATGGTAGCGTGTTGTGGACTCCTGAGCTATTTTCAATTTGTCAATGTTTATACGCACTTCTTGGGAAAGTTTAGGATCGTCGGAAGAATCTTGTTGTCCAGCGGTGGATGTAGTTGGAAAAATTGGTTTCCGTGCTTGCTGGGGCTGCACCTGTTTGTGAAGTGCCTAGTGAAACTGTACATATTTGTTGGTGGAGTCGTTGGTGATGTGACAGTGACTTTAATGCCAGTGTGGTCGGGCCGGGATGTTCGGTTAGCCCAGGTGGCAGTGTGGACTTTTTTATTCTTAGTCGGAGCCCAGGTCAAGCGATCCTTGATGGGTCGGCTGGGAATTGAGTCAATGTCCTTTTATTGGTTAAGCGGGCATTGGAGTGCCGTCGGCGTGATTTTGTTGAGGATGCGTGGGTATTAAACCGTTTCTTTTTCAAAAGTGCACCGACGCTGTTAGTATCTTCAGACTCGAAAACATAAGAGAAGAGATTGGCAATGTAATTATGAAAACCACTTGGCTTAGGTGGGGTCATGTCTTTCATGTCGATACCGTCACAATTTAAGAATGGTGGTACCAGGTAAGATGACATTTTGTTGAAAAGATGAAATTTTGTTGGAGCAGGGAGACTTAAGTTGGCAATGGGAGGTTTTTGCTATATGGGCAAAAGTTCGAAATGGTAGGTCAATAATTTTACAATTTGGGCAAAATATTGGGAAGGAGATTATTTTGCAATTTGGGCAAAATATCTAAAGTAGCAGATAATTCTTACAAATAAACAAAAATTTAATTAAATCTCTACAGGAAGGAAAATTCTTATAAAATTTCTGTTTGATGTTTTTGGGGAAATGTAGCAATAAAGAAGAAAATTTCACAATTGGGCAAAAATTTCCGAGATTTTGTAAAGGTGAATAATAATTATTGTAGTTTGCACTTAAAGTAACACAATGAAGATAAAATTTTGTCCTAAGATGGATAATTTTACAAGTGAGTAAAATTTCTGAGTAATTAATTTGTATGATAGTACGTGAACAATGTAGTTATAACTGTAGTTGAATGTAGGTAAGGTTTCTAAAATTTGGCAATTTGAGCAAAATTTAGGTAAAACTGAAGATTTTTTTTTTCTATTTACTTTTATTGTTTACTATTGCAAAAGAATTTTAAAATAATTTTAAAAAAAATTCTGGGGAACAAAAGAATTTTGAAAAATGGGGAGAATTTCCTCGTACTTTGCACATTCGAGTGTAAAGTTAAAGTGAGTAGTTTTTAACTTAATTTTTATTGATTTTCCCTAGTTATCTCTTATTTTATGTATGAACTAATGATAAGTAAATACGCCTGTTAATTCTGAGTAGTTTTACATACCTCAGCATATTGCCGGGGTTGCTGACTGGCATGTTTCTGCATAATTTCTGCTGACCTGATGGCAGAATTCATCTCTTCTTGAACTAAATGTAACCTTAAATATTCGGGTAGTGCTATTCTTGCAATTCTGCAGGGGGTTTGCAATTCTTTCAATTTGTTTAATTTAGTTTCAATTTTACTCAATTCAATT
>JAQGAK010004535.1:0-12005 GCA_034696945.1 Lipothrix lubbocki
ATATTACTGAAATAATAAGTATGTTTTGTTAAATAACCGTATTTTGTGGCAGATCAAGAAAAGCAGGAAAAATTAAAAAATGAAATATTATCAATTGAACAAAATTAGATTTAAAAAATTTATTTATAAATTATAATGTGATTATAATAGGAATAAAATCGCAAATTTTGAAGTGTTTATGAATTCCAATTGACTCAACGGTATTGTCTAAAAAGGGAAGACCAAGCATAATTACAACTAAAAGGTTAAAATTGTTTCATCTGTCAAAATAATTTGACAAGAATAAATTTTATGCAATTACTATTTAAAAGCATTTTACATTTTTCGACGAGTTTGGATTCTAAATAAAAATTTTCATTAAATTTATAAATATTTTACAACGGACTTCTTCGCCATTTTATTTCAACAACAAGTAGCTTTAAAACTAACGTAAATATAAAGTATCAAATCTTCTCATTTGATACTTTATTATAATTCACGGCATATACAATGACACAATCAATTTAGCCCCAACTTGACTCAAGATTTCATACAATTCAACTATGTATCTGTACATGTACAGTAGAAAAAACTGACCGTTATAAGAAGTCTGACTTTATAAAGAGGGCCGTTATAGCCCGTCTCCACTGTTTTCAATTAGCTCGAAGAAAAATTTATTCGCGGGTGGTCCGCGTAGTACATATACATACATAAATGGGCTCATGTGCATATAATCTAATTATGTGAATATAAAATATGCCATTCAGTTTTTCGAGTAATCTTGCAAAGTATTTCTGCGCGTTAAACGCAAAAATAATGTTTAGACGCAAAAAAATTTATATACAAGTTAGGTTTCTGTAAGTTTAAACCTATGTCTTCAAACTAAACGTTTCTTGTTACAGGAAACATATATTGCAACAATTCCTAGCAAACCACTACCATAATTACTGCAAAATAGTATTTGCATATAAATAAAAAATTATATTTTTGTCATAACTTTGTTTGCACAAAAAAGTAGAAAATAAACTCGAATGTGTGTAAGCTCCCGTGTCATTAAAACTTCAGAGGAAGAAAGTCGTTAGGTTACTGCTCTTAAAATAAAATAGTGGCTAATTTCTTAGAAATCCCTAAGGCAATAGAAAATTATACTTTATCAGTACCAGTCGTAGAATATTTGCGGCTTGTTAGTGCGCATTTTTTTCATCCATTCCTTTATATAATTTGCAACCTTCCACAATTTAGACTTTTGCTTGCATTTAATTTAATTGTCGGACTGAATTCATTTCCTAAAAAAATTTGTGTAATAATCCAATTGTCGCTCCTAAATAAAAATCATTAATAATTGTTTGTCGCCAAACGTTTTGCTACTTATTTTAACAACTTTTTGCTTTTATCACGCTGGGGTCGTTGCAGAAACTCAAAATAGAGGGAAAGAACAAGAAAATGCAGGCTCAAAGTTTGTACTATGTATTAAAACACGATTGGGCTTACAAACATTCGGAAAAATTTAATTAAACGAAAAAAGAAGCTTTTATAATATTTGAAAATTAAAATGAATTTATTTATATTCCAAAAATTTATGGAAAAGGTTAACAAAATAGTATTTTTAGAAATACAAAATTTGTTATTGAGGAATTCAAGGGATGACTAATACAACGGCTTCCAGGAAATTTTCAGTTTCTTCGCTTCTTTGGAAAAACCGTGGCTGCTCTAATGGAAAAAATTATAAATTTAGAAGTCATGGCTAACTTAAACTTTTAAAACATTGGAATTATAGTATGTATAGGTAAAATTATGAATTAAAATGTTAATTTCTACCTTCTATAAAAAACATAGAATTTTCCAAAATCTGTAGTAGTGGACGTAAAAGGACCACCAATACGTCAATCGAAAGGTCCTAAAATCGTAAGAACAGATTTTGGACCAAAGTTACCATTTTCAAAATTTTTACCTGTTTTTGGCGGGAAAATTCAAAATTTTGACGGCATTTCAATTTTTTTTGAAAAATCCGTAACTCGCAGACCTTGTCGTGGGGGGTAATTTTGAAACGCCATAAAATTTCCTTCATAGCCGTATTTTTATTTTAGTCGTAGCTAGTGAGTGACGGGGTCAAAAATGGCGATTTTTACTTTTTGCCTTGAAAATTTCAAACATACCGCCACACTGAAAGCGCGTATTATGTATATAAAGTATGTAAGACATGTACATACATACTAATTTTTTAAAATGAAAAATAAGTGCACAATACAATCTCTTGAATTTTAGTATCCGGATCGCAACATCTCCATGGGGTACAAAAACCTGCAAGACAGATTATTTGCTTGTGCAGACGGAGTCAATCAAGGCACTCTACGAATTGAATTGATAAAATTGTCTTGGTTAAATGAATACCATTGCTACAGATTTCTTTTCCAAGATAAAACATCAGTGAGTTATTGCTTTTCATGTCCAAAATCTCTTTAAAGCGTAAATATCTTTGGAGACAGGAGAATATTGGAACAATGAGAGTAGATTTTGAGTGAATTAAATTTGTATAATTGTAAAGTAGTTATATAAAATATTGTTCACCCACGGTAAAAAATATTTCCGGAAAATTGACTTAATGTAACTGTCTAGGAAACAACATTAGGTGTATTAACAACTGGAAAATAAATAATTCAATATAGTCGGAACCATATTTTACTGAAAAAGACGGCATTTAATGAGACTCGTTGCTGTTTACAACGTAGACAATAATTTTTGAATGCATTCACATGATATTTATACACATATTAATGAACGATGTCAATTTATGATCGTACCAATTCTATTCGTTTCATTTTTTTCCAATTCAAACCAATTCTTTCCATTAATTGAATTTAATAAAAACAAATT
This sequence comes from Lipothrix lubbocki, assembly GCA_034696945.1. Classification (NCBI taxonomy): domain Eukaryota; kingdom Metazoa; phylum Arthropoda; class Collembola; order Symphypleona; family Sminthuridae; genus Lipothrix; species Lipothrix lubbocki. The sequence goes on from JAQGAK010004535.1 coordinate 2,854, forward strand.
CCATTCATTTCTGAACATTACAATTCGTTTTAATTTATTTAAAAAATAGCAATCCAATTCAATCCAAACAATTTAATATCCGTAACACTATGCAAAATATAATTGACATTTATCTAAAAAATGACCTAATGTAAAAAAATAAAAGCACTCATTTTTATTAACCGTCTATGTATTGTGAGTTAAAAACGACCTTTTAACTATAACATACCATATTTTATGTATTTGTTGTAAAATAAAATTTTAAATAATTTCGTTATTTTTTTGCACTCATCTGTGTTGATTGGATTGAAATTTAGGAATTCCAACTCAATTTGATTCAATTTGTAATCTATTTGCTTTGAATTCATCCTTGTGAATTAAAAATTAAAATTGAAATGAATTATTGAGATCCCGGATGTCAATTTTATCTCGATACGGAAACAATATTACAATTTCCAATTAATCGTAAATGAATGTTAAATATTGCACACTGTCGTTTAAATCATTTGAAGCTTGTATGAAAGTCCAACGCATGCAGAATTACGAAGAATCCTTAACCAAAAACAAATTGCGAATAAATGAAGAAGTCAAATGTCAGTAATAAAATGATTTCCTAGGAACAATAATCATTTTGTATAAAATCCTTGAACTTGTGTGAATAGAAGAGTGATACGATATTTATTCCTTTGGCCATTCGTCGCAGAATAATAAATTGCCTTTGCAGTGTGAATTGAGCTCTCCTTCCCTTGTTGCATTTTCAGTTGTAATTAATATATAGTTTAATTCTCTTAAACTTATATTAACGAGAACAAATTAGTTTTTTGAAAATATTTTTGTATAATAGTCCCGTAACTTATTCATTTTGAATAAAAATCATGAATTACTTACTGTTGAATTTGTGGTTATATTTTTCCGTAATTTTGACTTTTAATTATTCAGCTGCCAGTGCAGAGATTTCGGACCAAAACGACGAGCAAGAAAGCGAAGGTATAAAATTCTGTACATCGAAAATTAAGTTAAATGAGCTGAAATATTATTTCTTTAACATATGTACATATAATTATTAAATGTAAACAATCGCAAAATCAAATTATTAAAATTATTACATGCAAGGTAGATTAACTAAAAGCAATTGTGCTCTAATAAAAGTAACGAAATTTATGGACAAAATTATATTTTCCAGAATTCGAAAATTCTTCGCTAAATATTGTAAGGAATGACTACAGCAACGGATTCCACAGAATGTTAACTTTCTTCGATTCAATGAACAAAACCATGACTAATCTGACGGAAAAAATTATAAATTTAGAAGCCATGGCTAACTTAAACTTTAAAAACATTGAAAGTGTAAAGACACAATTTGCAGAGCTTGCCAAATTGCAGAGGTAAGTTTGCAAGAAACTATTTCATGTAAAGTATAAAAAATGCTCCGACTATGTAAATATTATGAATTCTACAGAGTGGCATTACAAACTAGAAAGTCCTTCAATGGGTCCTCTCTTTCCCAAATTACATCCCGGGTTTCCAGCGCTGGTGACAAAGGTCGTTACACCGTCGTTGTCTTTGGTATGATATTCAATATTTTATGCAAACGTTTTTCAATTCTAAGTGAAAGATATTCCGGAATTTCTTTGTTTATAACGTACACTAAAAGAGAATCTAATTAAAAACCTTTTTATTAATAATAATCTTCAATTACATTAACGGTTAGCAAACTACCTGGATGAGACAATCAACGACTTCACAATTTATGACAAAAACAATGCAACATTCAACCCAGCTCCGAATTTCATTTCTGCGCACACGGAAGAAGTCTTCACATTTTATGAGCCTGAATGTTGGTAATTAAAAACTATTCTTTTGTAAAGCAATTACAAAAACGAAAAATATCCTACAAAATCAATTATACGTCGTTTTGTCTTTTGAACGGATGTAGTCGTGCTAAGGCTTCCTTTTCCTACGTCATCCCCTCGAAAGGTGTAAGAATTGCAGCCATTTCCGTGGCAGGTGCCAGGTTTGCAGGATTAGCATTTGTGTCCCATGATGCGAATATGACAACTTACTACGATTCCCAAAAAGGAATGATCGGACCGTCTGTCTATAAAGACGACGCTGTAAGTGATTGTCACGGCTAATGTTTATTTAAATTTTTACGGAATTAATATTGGTAAAATTATCGTTTAAAATGTTAATTCAAAATAAAAAATGCAAATTATAATCCTTTGAATTTTAGTTTGATATAGATCGCAACATGTCCGTGGGGTACCAAAACTTGCTTGCCAGATTATTTGTTCGCGCAGAAGGAGCGTTCAAAGGCACTTTACGAATTGAATTGATTAAATTAACTTAAATAAACGAATCCCATGGCTACAGATTTCTTTTCCAATAAAAAACATCACGTTTATTTTTTGCGGTTACGTGGAAGCTTTATTTTATTTAGTCCGGACCTTTCGGAAACAATTTGTTTCCATGGTCAGCTGTACAACACAACTGAGATATTGGTTTTTATGTCCAAAATCGTATAAAAATAAAAATATCTTATACGAAAAGAGAATATTGGAACAATAATGGTAGATTTTGAGTGGCCTAAAATTGTAAATAATCATTCTAAAGTAACTATATAAATTATTATTCACCCTTGGTAAAAAATAGTTTCGGAAAATTGACTTAATGTTATTGTATAAAAACAAACATTTAGAATTATTTTAAATGTATTTTAAATAAATCAAGATACAATATTTTGCACAGGACTTCCAATTTCCTATATTTTATTTCTAAAACAGCTAGAGTTCCAAACTTATGCACATATAAAGTCAAGCTTTGTTATCATCCTTATCTTTTCCCCGGCAATTACTTCCTTCTAGAATATCCAGAAAAAAGGGGGGACAAACATATTTGTTAGTGAAAGTTTAAATTTAGAGAAGCACGTAAAGAAAAATAATAAATTAGGATTAGTTCACAGTTCATATGTATCTGTTAATTAATAATTAAAGGTTATTCTTATGTAATGCAATTACTAAAAAGTAAGATATTCTACAAAATTATATTATTTTTTTAACTCATTTAGTAATGTTCGGACTTCCTTTTCCTACTTCATTTCCTGGGACGGTGTACGAAATGCAGCCATTTCCTTAGTTAATTCGATGGTGACAGGATTAGCATTTTTATCCAATGGTGTGGGTATGAATACTTATTATTATTCCCGAAAAGGAATAAATGGATCGTCTGTCTTTGAGAGCGACGACGTAAGATATTTTCACTGCCAACGTTTAACTGAATTTTGACGGAATTAGTATATATTGGTAAAGTTATGAATTAAAATGTGAATTCAAAATAAAAAATAAGTGCACATTACAATTCTTGACATTTTAGCAGGTGGACTGCAACATCTCCGTGGGGTACAAAAATCTGCTCGCCAGATTATTTGCCCGTGCAGACGGAATCAATAAAAGCACTTTACGAATTGAATTTACAAAATTGCCTTGATTCAATGAATACCATTGCTACAGATTTCTATTCCAAAACAAAACCTCAAAGAGTTATTGCTTTTCATGTTCAAAATCTCATTAAAGCGAAATATCTTCGGGCAAAAAAATATTGGAACATTGACAGTAGATTTTGAGTGAATTAAATTGTTATCATTGTAAAGTAATGATACAAAATATTGTTCACCCATGGTAAAAAATAGTTTCGGAAAATTTATTTAATGTAGTTGTCTAGGAAACAACATTAGGTGTATTTACAACTGGAAAATAAATAATTCAAAATAGTCGGAATTTTAAAGTAATTTCGTATGTTATTTGTACTCATATAGATTAATTGAATTGCAACTTAAGGATTCCAATTCAATTCGATTCAACTGGTAACCAATCCGTTTAAAATTCATCATTGTGAATCGTATTAAAAACTTGCAACGAATTATTTCGATCTCGAATGCCAATTTTATCTCGATACGGAAACAACATTACCATTTCCAATTAATCATAAATAAATGCTGAATATTGCACAATCATATGTACATCATTTCAATTGCTTGTATGAAAGTCCAAAGCATACATAATTACGAGTAATCCCTAACTTAAATGAAATTGCGAATAAATGAAGAAGTCAAATGTCAGTGATAAAATCAATTTCTGGGAACACTGACCATTTTGTGTAAATCCTTGAACTTGTGTGAATAGAAGAGTGATACGATATTTATTCCATTGGTGTCGTAGAATAATAAATTGCCCTTACAGTGTGAATTCAGCTCTCCTTTTCTTGTTAGATTTTCAGTTGTAAACAAGTTACGCTTTAATTCTCTTGAATTTATATTTACGAGATCAAATTAGTTTCTTGATATTATTTTTGCATAATAAACCCGTAAATTGATTATTTTGAATAAACATCATGAATTATTCGTTCTTGAATTTGTAGTTATGTTTTTCCGTAATTTTGAATTCTAATTTTGCAGCTGCCAGTGCTGAGACTCTGGACCAAACAGTAGAGCAAGAAAGCGAAGGTATAAAATTCCGTACATGATAAATTAGGAAAAATGAGCTGAAAAATTATCTTATTAACACAATTACATATAATTATTAAACGGAAACAATCGTAATCTCAAATTATTTATATAATTACATGCACGGTACACAGACTTAAGCTATCGTGCTCTAACAAGTGTAACGAAATTTATGGACAAAATTATATTTTCCAGAATTCGAAAATCCTTTAGTAAGGAGTTTAAGGAATGACTACAGCAACGAGTTCCACAGAATGTTAACTTTCTTCGATTCAATATACAAAACCATGACTGCGATGATGGAAAAAATTCAAAATCTAGAGGCAAGTACTAATTAAAATCGTTAAATTGATTAAATATGGAAAAAATAGTGTAAACAAAACATACCTAATTATAGGCACAAGTGGCAAAAATAAATGACGAAAGCAAGAGAACAAATAGCTTTCTGAGAATCGTGAGTTTCAACAGCATGCTATTACAAACTGGAAAGTCCTTCAATGGGTCCACTCTTTTCCAAATTAAATCTCGGGTTTCCAGGGCTAGTGATCGAGGTCGTTACACCGCCGTTGTCTTTGGTAAACAATGCAACATTTTTTGCAAACGTTTTTCAATTGCAAGTGTGGGAAATTCCTGAATTTCTTTATTTAAAAGGAATCTTATTGGGAATCTAATAAAAAACATATATTCTTCGATTACTTTAACAGTTAGCGAACTACTTAGATGAGACTATCAAAGACTTCACCATTTACGACGAAAACAATGCAACAGTCAACCCCGCCCCGACTTCCATTCCTGCGCACACGGAAGAAGTCTTCACATTTTATGAGCCGGAAGATGGGTAATTTAAGTCTATATTTTTCTAAAGCAAATACAAAAAAGGGAAATATCCTACAAAATCAATCTGCAGTTTTGCCTTTTGAACGGATGTAGTTATGTTTGGACTTCCTTTTCCTACGTCATCCCCTCGAATAGTGTGCGAATTGCAAGTATTTCCTATAATGGTGCACGGGGTGCGGGATTAGCATTTGTGTCCCTTGATGCGGATATGAAAGCTTATTACGATTCCGAAAAAGGAATAAACGGATCGTCTGTCTTTGTCTTGGACCGCCACGTCATAAGTAATTTTCATTTTTACGGAATTATTATTGGTAAAATTATCATTTAAATCTTTAATTCACAAAAAAATTGCAACTTATAATCTTTTGAATTTTAGTATACGGATCTCAACATGTCCGTGGGCTACCAAAACCTGCTTGCCAGATTACTTGTTCGCGCAGAAGGAGAGTTCAATGCCACTTTACGAATTGAATTGATCAAATTTTCTTGAATAAAGGAATACCATGGCTACGGATTTCTTTTAAAAAAAACATCACGTTCATGTTTTGCGGTTACGTGGATGCTTTATTTTATTTACTCCGGAGCTTTCGGAAAAAACCTGTTTCCATTGTCAGCGGTACAACACAACTGAGCTGTTGGTTTTTATGTCCAAAATCTTATAAAAGCAAAATTATCTTATACGAAAAGAGAATGTTGGAACAATGATGGTAGATTTTGAGTGACCTAAAGTTGTAAATAATTATTATAAAGTAAGTATATAAATTATTTTTTCACCCGTGGTAAAAAATATTTTCGGAAAATTGTCTTTATGTAACTGTTTAGGAAACAACATTAGGTGTATTAACAACTGGAAAATAAATAATTCAAAATAGTCGGAACCATATTTTACTGAAAAAGACGTCATTTAATGAGACTCGTTGTTGTTAACAACGTAAACAATAATTTTTGAATGCATTCACATGATATTTATACACATAACAACGAACGATATCAATTTATGATCGTACCAATTCTATTCGTTTCATTTTTTTCCAATTCAAACCAATTATTTTCATTAATTGAATTAAAATCAAACAAATTCCATTCATTTCTGAACCTTACAATTCGTTTTAATTTATTAAAAAAATAGCAATCCAATTCAATCCAAACAATTTAATATCCGTAACACCATGCAAAATATAATTGACATTTATCTAAAAAATTACCTAATTTAAAAAAAATAAAAGCACTCATTTTTATTAACTGTCTATGTATTGTGAGTTAAAAACGACCTTTTAACTATAACATACCATATTTTATGTATGTGTTGTAAAATAAAATTTTAAATAATTTCGTAATTTTTTTGCACTCATCTGTATTGATTGGATTGAAACTTAGGAATTCCAACTCAATTTGAGTCAATTTGTAATCTATTTGCTTTGAATTCATCCTTGTGAATTAAATTAAAAAATTGAAATGAATTATTGAGATCCCGGATGTCAATTTTATCTCGATACGGAAACAATATTACAATTTCCAATTAATCGTAAATGAATGTTAAATATTGCACACTGTCGTTTAAATCATTTGAAGCTTGTATGAAAGTCCAACGCATGCAGAATTACGAAGAATCCTTAACCAAAAACAAATTGCGAATAAATGAAGAAGTCAAATGTCAGTAATAAAATGATTTCCTAGGAACAATAATCATTTTGTATAAAATCCTTGAACTTGTGTGAATAGAAGAGTGATACGATATTTATTCCTTTGGCCATTCGTCGCAGAATAATAAATTGCCTTTGCAGTGTGAATTGAGCTCTCCTTCCCTTGTTGCATTTTCAGTTGTAATTAATATATAGTTTAATTCTCTTAAACTTATATTAACGAGAACAAATTAGTTTTTTGAAAATATTTTTGTATAATAGTCCCGTAACTTATTCATTTTGAATAAAAATCATGAATTACTTACTGTTGAATTTGTGGTTATATTTTTCCGTAATTTTGACTTTTAATTATTCAGCTGCCAGTGCAGAGATTTCGGACCAAAACGACGAGCAAGAAAGCGAAGGTATAAAATTCTGTACATCGAAAATTAAGTTAAATGAGCTGAAATATTATTTCTTTAACATATGTACATATAATTATTAAATGTAAACAATCGCAAAATCAAATTATTAAAATTATTACATGCAAGGTAGATTAACTAAAAGCAATTGTGCTCTAATAAAAGTAACGAAATTTATGGACAAAATTATATTTTCCAGAATTCGAAAATTCTTCGCTAAATATTGTAAGGAATGACTACAGCAACGGATTCCACAGAATGTTAACTTTCTTCGATTCAATGAACAAAACCATGACTAATCTGACGGAAAAAATTATAAATTTAGAAGCCATGGCTAACTTAAACTTTAAAAACATTGAAAGTGTAAAGACACAATTTGCAGAGCTTGCCAAATTGCAGAGGTAAGTTTGCAAGAAACTATTTCATGTAAAGTATAAAAAATGCTCCGACTATGTAAATATTATGAATTCTACAGAGTGGCATTACAAACTAGAAAGTCCTTCAATGGGTCCTCTCTTTCCCAAATTACATCCCGGGTTTCCAGCGCTGGTGACAAAGGTCGTTACACCGTCGTTGTCTTTGGTATGATATTCAATATTTTATGCAAACGTTTTTCAATTCTAAGTGAAAGATATTCCGGAATTTCTTTGTTTATAACGTACACTAAAAGAGAATCTAATTAAAAACCTTTTTATTAATAATAATCTTCAATTACATTAACGGTTAGCAAACTACCTGGATGAGACAATCAACGACTTCACAATTTATGACAAAAACAATGCAACATTCAACCCAGCTCCGAATTTCATTTCTGTGCACACGGAAGAAGTCTTCACATTTTATGAGCCTAAATGCTGGTAATTAAAAACTACTCTTCTGTAAGGCAATTACAAAAACAAAAAACATCCTAAAAAATCAATTGTCTATCATTTTGCCGTTTGAACGGATGTAGTCATGTTTACGTTTCCTTTTCCTACGTCATCCCCTCGAAAGGTGTAAGAATTGCAGCCATTTCCCATCAAGGTGCATGGAATGCAGGATTAGCATTTGTGTCCCATGATGAGAATATGAAAACTTATTTGGAATCCAGAAAAGGAATAAAAGGATCGTCTGTCTACGAAAGCGGCGATGTAAGTGATTGTCACTGCAAATGTTTAATTGAATTTTTTCGGATTTATTATTGGTAAAATTATCGTTTAAAATGTTAATTCAAAATATAAAATAAATGTAAATTATCATTTGAATTTTAGTATGTAGATCGCAACCTGTCCGCGGGCTACCAAAACCTGTTTGCCAGATTATTTGTTCGTGCAGAAGGACGGCTCAAAGCCACTTTACGAATTGAATTGATCAAATTATCGTAAATAAACGAATACCATGTCTACAGATTTCTTTTCCAATAAAAAACATCAATGAGTTATTGTTTTTAATGTCAAAAAATCAAAGCATACATATCTCTAGAGAAAAGAAAAAAATGGAGCAATTATAGTAGATTTTGAGTGAATTAAAATTGTACCATTGAAAAGTGATTAGATAATTTTTATTTAATCATGGGAAAAAATATTTTCAAAATATGACCTATGTACTTAGCGAAAAAAAGGACATCAAATGTGTGTAAAATAAATAATTTGGAACAGCATATTTTAATAAAATAAATTGCATTTGATGAGATCGTCGTTACGTACATAGTTCGTGCAGCAGATGCAAAATTGTTGGAAAATTAATTTTGTCGAATTTTCTGAATATACATATATGTATGTGTGTAAATTGTTTTACCACGATTTTAAATGC